>JBBPCY010121156.1:0-17662 GCA_037974405.1 Brachyalestes nurse | reverse complement strand
TTTATTTTATTAATTTTTTCCCCCCTAACTCTCTTTCTTATCTTTATTCCTCTTGTTGCAATGAGCATGTTTATGACAAAATAATTTCCCTCGGGATGAATAAAGTCCTTTCTTATCTTATTTTAATACTAAATCATTCGTAGTAGGCACAGCATCATTCAAATTAGATACTGAAAACGTAACTGTAGTTACTGGAATATTATTAGTTGTTGCTGAATAATTCATGATAGATACAAAATAGATACTTTGTTATTTTTAGACTGTTAGTTGGGCTGGACCCCACTCTCACAGGGTTAAAGAAACACCCTGGAAAGTTTGTCGGTCTGTTGCAGGCCATTGATTTCAAGTAGGGAAAAGAAAAACAAACACAAGAGAGCTTGAAGGAATAAAACTGTTCCTATAATGGTGTAAGTAAAAGTGGACTAGTATCTGTTGCAGTGGGGGCAACATGCATGTTTAGAGAAGTTACTTTTGCATGTCATGTTGCACTTATTAACTTTAATCAGGTTAGAGCTGCAGAGGGGTTACAGTATTAGATTAAAGGTGGTTCTAAAGTTGAAATAAAGTGCTCATTGGCACCCATGACGCCCATAAAGCTATATTTTCTAGGCACAAAGCTAAAATAACAACTATATTGTTCATTTTTTAACACTGTAGGTGACAGGATGTAGGTGTTTCAGCATCTGCATGCATAACAAAGCCCATTACTGCTCACAAATGTTACGTTGCTTTTATCATAAACCAGACATCGTGGGTGTTGTGCTTCACAGGTCATGCCTTTGTTCGCCTGCATTCGTCTTCGCTGCCTGTGCGGTTTAGACCAAAGCAAAAGTGTGAGATAAATACTTGGCTGTGTCATGCATTTACGGCCACTGCTGTAAAACCAAAGAGTTCGGCCTCACTGTGCAAGACGCTGCAACGGAGTTGAGGGGGAGGTAGTCAAAGTTAGACCTTTGAGTCAAGACACTGTAATCCAAAATTTGAGGTGGTGGAAGTATTTACAGAATAATCCACAGAAGATACTGAATAATATTAACTAATCGTATATAGTATATACTGAATAATACATAGTACATAATGAATAATTCATAGCACACATTAAAGAATTCATACTAAATACAGAATATTTCATAGTACTGAGTAATACTAGCTAATTCTAAAAAGAATTCATAGTAGATACCTACAAATATTTGCTAATTCATACTAAATACTTCATAATAATTCAGAGTAGACACTGAAGAATACTTGTTAATTCATAGTAGATACTAGATATTTTTTTTGTAGATACTAATTCATAGTAGGCACTGAAAATTTCAAATTTGATTCCGAGTTGTTACCGTAATTGTAGTTACTGAAATATTCATAGTAGATGCTGAATAATCCATAACAGAGACAGAATAAGGGCCCTAATAACTAGCTGAATAATAATTTTGTCCAAGTTTGTTATCTGTTGAATATTTGTTGTGCCTCGTCATTTTTAGGCTGTTTGTTGGGCAGGAAACTTGCACTCACATATATAAACACTCTGGAAAGGTCATCACAGTGCTGCAGGGCATTGACTTCAAGTAGGTCAAAAGCCCAAATAAAGAGACTCTAAAGGAGTAAAACAGTTCATACGAAAGTCTTGTGCAGGATCAGTCAGTTTCTGCAGGAGTGGGGGCTACATGCCTAAAGTTCAGCATGTCATGTTGAACTTATTAACTTTAATCAGGTTAAAGGTGGTTCTAAAGTTTGTCATCTGAAAGATAACACACAGTTTTTTTCTGTGTGCATGACAACCCAGTACACAAATGTCACATTTTTTTTACCATAAATACGAGGTTGTGGGTGTTGTGCCTCGCTTGCATTCGCCTTTGCTGCCTGTGCGGTTTAGACCAGAGCAAAAGGTCGCGATAAACACCTGGTGGTGTTATGCAGTTACGGCCACTGCTGTAAAACCAAAGAGCACAGAGATGCGTCTGTGGAGTTGAGGAGGATGTGGCCAGTTTGACATTTGACTCAGTTACTGACTTCTATTACTGAATGTTTGATAGAAAGAAAATAAATTATACTAGCTGATTCCTAGTAGATACTGAATAATTAATCAATAGTGAATAATTCTGAATAATTCACAGCAGACACTTAACAATTAACAGCAGACACTGAATAATTCAGGCAATACTAAATAAATCATTTAGATACAAAATTATTCAATTACTAAATAATTCATAGTGTATATTGAATAGAAAGTCTTAACTGACTAACAATCTTGCTATTTAAAGGTTCAAATAAATGTTTGTAGTAGTAGAAATAGTAGTAGTAGAATTGTACTACACACTAAAATCATAAGGCAATATACAAATTGTTCTACTTCAAAAGGCCTATGCATGTCCATGCGAGTCTATTCTAATAAAGCCATCTTCTATATACTATACTCTATAAACTTATTTGTTGTTTTGCTGTATTGCTATGTTTCATAATAAAGTAAGTGGGTAAGTAAACAGACTACACAAAGTGCTAAACAATAAAATTACATATATTTCTTGTCACAAAATGAAAGAAAACATAAAGAAATAATGAGGAAATAATGAGAATGAGGATTTTATACTGTATCCTAGATTCCATTAGCAGCCAATGCAGAGAAAGTAAGGTAAGAGAAAAATGACTTTACTTATAGAAGTCTGGCAGCAGCGATTTGAATGATCTGAAGACAGGTTAAACCCGATTTACTATGACAAATAAAAAGATAGTCACAGAAATTAATGCATGATAAGATATAAGCGAGAATTTGTATTTCCATCTCAGCTTTAGAGACAACAGATAGCTTAGATAGAAAATTAGCAAGAGCGACTAAGTTACCTCACATGAGCATCAAAATTCAAGCCAACAACACCTATGTGACCTAGAGAGACCTGAGAGAATCTAGAAAGTGACAAACACTTTTGACTAACAGCCATGTACAGGTCAGGAGGGGAGAATTTACTTTTAATTCTTTAAAAAAGCCGATTTGCAATCTCTGTAAGACAGTCAACAAGGAATGCAAACATAGAAGAGGAATAAAGCAGGATGTCATCAGTGTAAAAATGTCCTTAAAAGAATTGATAATGGAAGCATATATCCTCCAGAGAACCAAAGAAAAGAAGTGTCATACAAATTCTTTTTGTGTGATTTCCTATCTATTTGGGCCTAAAAAAACACCTTACAATTGAAATTTCTTTGAATATATTTTTAATTTTAATTTCCCAGCATGTCCACTGTAGAGGACAGTAGGACGATTTCTGAGTGAAAACAGAACTGACTTTAGATAATAATCTGTATCACTCTTCTGTTGCTTGTTGCTTGCAAGGACAACAAAATGTGTACTTAGTACAACAGTGAATTATAAGTCATAGAACATAAGTAGTTCTGCATTTCTTCTTCCTCTGGATATTTTATCTGTCATATGTTTCTCTTTTTGGTTATTCAGAGGACCATTTGGCATTTGCTGCACCTCATGTATGTCTTGCCATTGCAGTCCTTGTTCCCAGCATGCAAACCCATCACATGACACATCACTGGAAAGCCCAGGATGTCCTCTACAGAACACTATAGGGCTTGATGGGGTAACTCCAAATACGTAAGGAAGGTACAGGTGAACAAAATGTCCACTATAAAGGACATAAATGAATGGGCCGAAGGATATACTGAAAAACGGTAGGCCCAATGACAGAACCGTGAGGCTAGGCTAAAACTGAGTCCTGTCTAAAAGTCTGTCTAAGGCTAAACTAAGATTAAGCAGTACTAACACAGAGCACTTACCAGTCTGCAGCCATTAGTAAATCATTTGAAACTTTTAGTAGCACTGCCTCTGTTCAATGATTCGAAACCAAGCTTAAAAGAAGACAATCAGTCAGAAAGTGGTGAAACTGATGCAGGTTAGTTAAACAAGATGTTTCCTTTACAAAAGAAGAGATATTCTTGATGATAAGGAATCATACACATAATCGGATATGAGGCAACATACTTTTAAATGGGTGGGTGTTTGTAGGCTGAAGGACACATGACTTCTTTTCGGAGACTGAAGGTCACCCTTAAAGGTCTAAAAGACTTTCATGCGAGATGCCATTGCAAAGACTACTCCTTTTTTGCTTGCTTGCTTTTAAGGGTAAGTATATATACTCGACTTTTATTAAATACTAATACAGTTAAAACGAATAAGTTAAAACAACAAGAAAACATCTTGTTTAATTGGCCCATGTCAGTTTCATAGTTGTTATAAGCTTGCGTTTCCTTCTCTAAGCATTTGTTCAACTCATTTTGTGAATGTTCTATTCTTTTTAGCTGTAAAACCTTTAGCTCATAATTCTCTTTGGTTAGATGGATCTAAGTTGTTTAATGAACTCTTTCTGCTTTGCAGCTGTGTTTTCGCTCATCATTCAGTCTCCTGGAGAAGTCGTGGTGCCTCTCGGTGGAACGGCCGAACTGAGGTGTGATGTGGTGAATTTGTTGGCAAGTTGCAGCGAAATCTCCTGGTACAAACTGCACCCAAGAACCAAAAAGCTGAACATGTCCACAGCCATTATTACTGAGCCTGAGAAGAAGGGTCTATGCCTGGGCATCATCCGTAACGCAACTGCAAGTGATTCCGGCACTTACTACTGTGCTGCTGTGCACACCATTATGTCATACATGGGCAATGGCTCAAGGCTCACCATAACAGGTACTTATTAAATACCTAAAAATACATTTATTTATAGTTGTTTTTATCATGTAGTGCAGTGGTATTTCAAACTGGTCCTCAGTTGGCCCACATTTTTGCAATCATTATGTGTTATGAGTTGGTTTTGGCAAAATGAGGGCCGTCAGGGGTCACTGAGGACTGAAACCTCCAAAATAGTAACTTTAAATCCAATTAATTACGGACTGTTTGAATTGGTCTATTCATTTTCAAAGGTCAGCAGGTGTTTAGTGCAGAGACTTGTGAATAAATGAAAATATGCTTCAGATGTAGAGAACAGATAAAAGCAACACAGATGTCGAAAACAGCAGCACATACGTAGAAAATAAACATTAGGCCGAAAAATGCTGGAGGTTCCTTTAGTCAAGTCGAGTCAAGTAGAGCTTTATTGTCATCCCAGCCATATACACTGAGTACACAGTGAGAATATACAAATACTTTACTTATAAAATAGGAACAGGAAGACTATAGTATTGTATACAGAGTTATAGCACAAATATACACACTACAATGTTGTATACAGTAGCGTTATAATACAATAGACCAAAGACAACAAAGAGTGCAAATGTATTGAAGAGAGTACCTTCTATGTAAACATGTTATCATTGTGCAAATGCATGCGATTTGTGCAAGTATTGCACTTTAATACTTAATGGCAAATGTATTTGTCTTTTGAAGTGTGAGACACAGTTTAATGGAGTCCAATGAATAATCATGTAGTAAACATACAATTGTCAATAAGTATTAAAAGAACCTCCAGCATTTTCAAACTTATGTCTGTTTTCTACATCTGTTGCATATTGTTATTTATTCTGTCTCTGTCCCCGGTAAATGAATACAAAACCTGTAAATTTAACACTTTTAACCTTATCTGATTAATTGTAAACATGTACTGACCTATACACTGTGAAAATTTATCATGATGAATTGGCCAAAAATATCATGATGAATTGGTCAAAATGCAATTTAGATTTATAATTACTATTTTGGAGATATGAGGTTTTTGTGAAAATGGTGTAATAATAAAAGATGCTTAAGCAACCATGCAATAGAAATTAGGCTGGAAAATGCTGGAATATTCCTTTTATTCCTTTAACAATTTAATGAATTCAGAATTCTGTTCAATGCCCTAGCAAAATGATAAGAAAGTAAGATTAATAATAATTTTCCCAAATAATACTAATAATTTTAGTAAATTGCAGATTTTCATTCCAGGTAAGAGTTGTTGCGTGAGCTACAAATGAAAATCTGTCAGTTAAAATTTCTAGGAATACAGAGTCAAATTCTAGACTGTTCTTTAACTTTAAATGCACTCGTTCTGTTTCAGTACTTAATAGCTCTGTAAACATTTCTAACACTTGTCTGATGATCCACATTATAATTCTAATTGTATTAGGTGGCATTTTGTAGGTTGGTTGTGATGAATAGAACTGTTTTTGGCAAAAATGTCCTCAAAAGGTGAACATACTATATACCTTTCGTTAGCAAAGAATATTGATTAAGTATTGATTAAATATATTATATATATTGAGTATATAAGAATATTTTTAGTAAAGTATATCAAGTACATCAAGTGAGTAACATCAGATGTAGAAATGATCAATAACTGGTGGTGTATATAATAGATAAATAGGAAATAAGTGTAAACTGAAATGTGTGAAGTACATAAGAATAATATGTCTTGATCCTCAGAGCCCAGTCCCCAACCTGTAGTCTCACTGTACGTCTCAGATGAGAGTGATGGACTGGGGGCCTCCCTGCAGTGTGTGGTGATGGGGGTCGTCCCGTCTGAAGTTCGTGTTTCTTGGGTTGTAAGTCAAACAGTGCTGAGTGGATGGACAGAATCAGGCTGGACAAACAACAGCGACTCGGCTCTAGAATTCACCCGAGCTCATATCACTCTACCTTTAAACAGCCAGGGGGACGATGTTGAGTGTGTTGTCGAACTGGATGGTAGAATCTTCTCCAAGTCCCTAAAAAAAGGTGGTGGGAAATCAAAACAGCAAAACAAACCTAAAAATAGAACAAGTTGTGCGAATGTGTGATGAATTAAAAAATATATCCACAGGTTCAAGCTCTTTCTGTACATGGTTTGTGTACTTGGGCTTTGGTCTGGCATTTCTCATCGTTTTTGTGACTGTCATTGTTATGGTTTCTTCACACCCAGGTAGGACATACACTACTCACGAAAAGTTAGGGATATTTGGCTTTCACGTGAAATTTCCAGGATGAACCTAAAATGCACTATAACCTTTACAGGTGAACTTAATGTGATCTTCCCTAAAGGTTTGAATGCACATGTCCAACTACTCACCAATGTTGTTGGCTTTTGTATCAATAAATTGTTTGAGATGAGGAAATCACCTTTGCATGTTTCCACTTAAATGCCCTACTTTTATGACTGTAGTGTGAACTTTTTATATTTTCCATAAATTTCACCCGAAAGCCAAATACCCCTTTCTTTTTGTGAGTAGTCTATATATAGTCAGTTTAAACATTACTCCCAAGAACTAATATTTTCAAAATAATATTGCACTAACTTTGACTTTCCTATTCACTTTTTCAGCAGGAGGAGGCAACATGAATGTGAGGTAATAATAATTATAATACTATCAATAATGTAAAGGACACCTTACAATACACAGTAAAATATACAGTCATATAGTCACATGACAGCCAATCAGAAATCACCAGTAGTGTTACATCACGTCTGTATGCTGTGACTGTTTGACTTTCACTTGTATTGGAGTAACATTTGACTAGTGATATCTGTACTTTCACTTAAATAATAAAGTAAGGTACTTTGTCCGCCTCTGATTACATTTACAGCATTTGGCAGATGCTTTTATCCAAAACAGCTTTCTGTGGATCGCAAGTGTAAGTACAGGTAGTATTAGGAAACTTGCCCAAGGTGGTGTAGGAAGGCAGCAATGTTATCCACTACACTAACCAACCACCCACATCATTCATCACATTACTGATATATACTTCAAAATGTAAAGTACTGTTAACGATGACAACCAAACTTTTAAGTAGGGAAAAAGGAGAAACTATAATGTTGTCAATAGGCAGAGAGAAACTGTCAAGTTTGGTCAAAGTAGCCTTAGTTCCTAAGAGGAAAACATACATTTCACCACTGGTGAGTTTGTGGAAGCTGGAAATGTTCAAAGTTAGTTTTCTTAATTCTTCTATCTCAGTGTTTTTTAAATTGTTTTTTATTCCTGTTTTAGATCGGATGGTTCCGAAACTCACGTCAGACGTCAAAAGGGTAAAACCTTCTCCTGTTCTTGACTTCTTTATACAATAATTAAAGCCACAATAGTAGAAAAGTAGAAAAGTAGAAAAAACAAATGTTCATGGCTTGTTCTCAATGCTAATTTGTTCATATTTCAAATCTTTGTTGTAACTTAGTATGTTTTGCTTTGTGTGTAAAGGATACTGGATCATTTTAAAGCTTTGAGAACTGTACCATCAGAGATGAATAAACTGAGATATTTTGCTTTCAGGTAAACGGAGGAAACAAACTGTAGAAGGATCATGTTTAACGGTATGATAGGAAACTCTTCAGTATGACAGTAAATCTGAACTCCAAAGAGTAAATCAGTAAGATGGCAGTTATATGGTGTGTTGTTGTTGTTGTTTACAGGAAGTGCAGTACGCAAGCCTGGACATGGTCAGAATCGGACAGCACAGCAGTAACTTAATCCAGACTTGATAGAAATTAGTTTTCTCATTTGTTTGTACAGTTTTTTTATATTAGCTCAGTGGGTGAGGTGGTGAAGTTGAGAAAAGCACACGTTGCTTGCAAATAAAATAAAATAATGGAATAATGGGTGTCATATTTATTTGATTTGATTTACTTTGTGTGCATATTAGCTTACTTTATACACATGCTACACACAACTGAGCTACGGGAGACTAAACAACATTAGAGAAACTGTTACATCCGGGCCATTCCTGTTCAGGAAAGAGGCACAGATGCAGGCTTCCATACTTCTCTTTCTTTTATTTTAAATACAAAACAAAGAGGCACGATGGCCAAAACTCAAACAAAGGTGAATCCTGAAGAAACCTAAACTTGAGGGTAGCGTGAGGGAGAACAGACAATTCTTAACTCAAACAGTGACAATTTATACAGGTGGACAAACTCAATCCACCTGAACATAATTAATACTTGATATATAATTAATCCCTGACCGGCTGTGAATCTTTCCATAAAGCCGACCAGGAGAACCATACTCATTGACATCATATCAAAGTCCCCCTATTATCAGTCTAATGGCAACCTCTAGCGGCTGCCGACTGGGGACATTACAGGAACACAAAATGAGGAATGTGGAAAGTGAATACAGCATAACTGAATCCCATCAGAACAGAAGAGAGTGAAAAAACAGCCTTATTTAGAAAGATGTTGTCATATTGATCCCAGAAAATAACATAAAGCATAAACCAGTATAAATCAGTGTATTATTTAATCTTTCATTACTGGTAATAATGTGGCAACAATGGTTTTAGTCTTTATGTTGACTGTCACATTTGCTGTGGGTGTTTTTGTCTGTCAGACAGGACATTTTCCTAAAGGGTAGTATAATTATGTGTTATTTACCAACTGAGAGTTGTCATGTCAACAAAGTTTTCTCAACTTTATTATTCTGATGAACATTTAATGAATAATTCAGCATCTGCTATGACTCAGAAACCATGTTATAATAATTATTCAGTATCTATTATGAATTATTCAGCATCTGCTATGAATTATTCAGTATCTATTTTGAATGATCCAGTTCCAAATATTAATTATTCTGCGTCTCATTAGAATTACTTAGTAGCTATTAAAGTTTTTCAGTGTCTACTTTGAATTATAAAGTATCTACTATGAATACTATCTACTATAAACTCTCAATTATAATTATTCAGTAACTACCATGAATTGTAGTGTAACTAAGATAGCGTATGGAGTCTTTCCGCCCCCCAGATGTTGTCAATTTTGCATCGATGCAGTGGCAGAACATAATCGATTATATCATAATGACATTACTTGATTTTAAAAATCTAGTTAAAAAGTAGTCCCGTAGAACTACAGAATGTTTTGTTTTTGAAGACTGACCAGGGGCCTATACTAGTTACTTTGGTTACAATTTAATGTTATGGGCACAATTTCTGTTTACATTTTGATGAGCTGTGTTTATATTCTTTATTTCTGTTTACAATTTAGTGTTACAATTTCCATTTTTCAGTTTTGTTGAGTAAAAACGGGAGCTTACATCTCATTGCTTGTATTTGAAAATATAACAATGTGAAGTAATGTAGAAAATTGATGGGATGCATCGAGATGCATTGGAATATCGAATCGAATCGATTCATTGATATGATCATCGTAATCAAATCGAATCGTGATGCCAGTGAAGGTTCACACCTCTACAGGGAGGTACAGAAGACTCTCCTCTATGGAGAGTAAGGTTTGTCCACTAAAGATCAGTAAGGAGGGACACTAAAGAGATCTGAAAAGTCATCGAATCCAGTGGCAAAGTAGCTAAGCTGGCAACAGATGGGGATTCAGTTCTTTTTTGATCCTCTTCAGCACTCATGAGACCTCAAGCCACTTGTTCTCACCACAGCTGAATCATATTGCATTTATTGTACTGTACATCACAGTTTATTTGTTTTCACCTAAAAATAAAGCGACAAAACATGCCTTTAGAAATTTTATCACTGTTTTATGGAAGCGGTTTAGCCTCCTGGGTCTGTGTTACACTGATTTCAATTAGAGGCTTTAATGCTGCACTGCATGTAATAAGCATCCATCTTTAACCTTGGAAAAAAAGACATAGGCTCTTGTGACTTATTGCTTTAATATGCTAGCACTGCAGTCTCTTCACACACAGCCTTTATCCTGAGTAGAGTGTCTTAGCCATAGAGGCATATGCATAATACATTATATGGACAAAAGTATTGGGACACACCATCTAATTATTGATTTCCAGTGAAGGGCAACCTTAATACTTCAGCAGACCAAGACATTTTGGACAACGCCATGCTTCCAACTTTGTGGACACAGTTTGGGGAAGAACCTCTTCTATTCCAGCATGACTGTGCTTCACAGCACAGAGCTGTTCTAGCAGCGAAGGGGATGAACAACTCCATATTAAAGTCTGAATGCAATCTCATTAAAGTCCCTGTTGGTGTAATGGTCAGACGTTCCAATACTTTTGTCAATATAGTGTATGTACTTCGTGTCCTGGTCCTTTTGTACTCTGCCGTCTCGTATCACTGTATAAAGTAAATAGCTGAGATGACAATAAAGTTCACTTTGACTCTTGACTTTGATTCAGAGCAGTGGTCACCCAACCCTGGTCCTGGAGATCTTCCCTCCTGAGGAGTCCAGCTCCAGCCACCATCTGCAACACCTGCTCTGGCTAATGAACGTCTTCAGAAATCCCTGATGGGCTGGAGCATTAAGTAGGTTACTAATAGCTCATTCAAGCGTTGGCTAAGTAACTTATCCCAGTTTGAAAGAATGCAGTTTTCAAACTGCATCAGCTGCGATTTGCATTTTGAAAAAAGGCACTTTTTCAAAATGCAAATTCGTTCAAAAAGCGATGAATCGTTCAGCCCTAGAAGAAAAGGGCTATTTTCATATGTGTCTCCCTAAAGCAGCTACAGCTGAAACTATTGTTAAGGAAAATCTCCCAACATGCTTTTGAGACAGCACAGATTTCTTATTTTTTTACACATCTCCTACTGCAGTTGTAAAGTATAGCAACCTGTGCATTTTACACACACACACACACACAGCAAAGTGGTCTCTTATTATTGTCCATGCCTGTAAATATCCTCCTGAGAACCAAAGAAAAAAAGTATCTTACAATTTCTTTTTTTTGTGATTTTCTATCTATTTGGGCCTAAAAAAAACACCTTACAATTTAAATTTCTTTGAATATATTTTTTACTTTAATTTCCCAGCATGTCCACTGTAGAGGACAACAGGATGTTTTCTGTGTGAAAATAGAACAGAATTTAGAAAATGATAAAAATGATATTAACCCAAGAACACGTTCAGTTTGATCAGAACAATAAAATTCTGTATCACTCTTCAGTTGCTTGGAAGGACAATGAAACGCGTATTTTAGTTCAACAGTGAATTCTAAGTCATAGAGCATCCTCTGGACATTTTACGTGTGATAGTCCTGGGAGCACGTTTTCTTTTTGGTTATTCAGAGGAACATTTTGCATTTGCTGCACCTCATATGTGTCTTGCCATTGCAGTCCTTGTTCCCAGCATGCAAACCCATCACATGACACATCAGTGGAAAGCCCAGGGTGTCCTCTGCAGAATACTATAGGGCTTGATGGGGTAACTCCAAATACTGAAGGAAGATGCAGGTGAACAAAATGTCCACTATAACGGAAATGAATGGGTCGGGTCCAGGGCTGGACTGGGGTGCTGAAGGGAATTCGCACCGGCCCAAATTTTCCTTCTGCCCACCGGGCACTGCCCGGTACGCCAGATGGCCAGTCCAGCCCTGCTCGGGTCTCAGGAGGATATATATATACATATATATACACATACATATACACACACACACACACACATTTTAGTCTAGGTTGCACACATAGAGTTAACTAGGCCAGCAAACCTTTCCTGCATATGTTCTTTTCACATTTATAGGGATTAAGTGTGTGTGTGTGAAAGAGAGACAGTTGTATGACCCCTGTGACTTTTTCTCATTTACTTAGCACAGCTTAAGTGGGCTCAGGGAGAAAGTGTGTGTGTGTGTGTGTGTGAGGGTGGGTGTGTGGTTTCTCCCTCTCACTCAACAGAGCTTTAGTAGTCCGCTCAGGTAAGAAGCTTACACAGCCTCCATTTGGTCCCTGCTACTGTTTTCCCCTCATATCTTTCAGTGGGTTTACATCACTGAACTACAGGCCTACGCCTGGGTTCAGTATGAAGAAGGAATAACTCTCAGGAAGGGAGTTACTCTTGGCTTCAGTTCAGTTGCTGCTCACAGGACTCTCCTAATCAGCCAGGTTTCGCCTCCCTCTGAGCAGCCTGAGCCGTTTATCTCTTCTCATTCTGTGCATTGCTGACTTTGTATCGACCCCTGCCCGATCTGTGTCTGGCCTATAGCAGTCTGCGTGCCAGTCCTCTGTGTGTTGTTGGTGTTGCTTACCCAAGTAATGATTTTTAGTTTTATGCTTCACGGCAAAGGAAGTACTTTTTTTTTGTGGTCCTGTATCACCATTTTACGTTTAAACTAGTCCGCATCTAAAATAACATTGAATTTTACATGCTATGAGGTGGTGATGGTCTAGTGGGTAGGACACATGCCCCTGGAACAAGAGGTTGTGGGTTCAAATCCTACCTTCAGTATAGCACCACTGGGTTCCTGAGCAAGACCCTTAACCCCAAGTTACTCTAGGGAGACTGTCCCCTGTAGTTAGGAAATGGAAGTCGCTTTGGATAAAAGCGTCTTTTTAAGAAATCTAGTTAAAAAGTAGCACTGCAGAATGTTTTGTTTTTGAAGACTGACCAGGGGCCTATACTAGTTTCTTTGGCTACAATTTAATGCTATGGGCCCAATTTCTGTTTACATTTTGATGAGCTGTGTCTATATTCTTTATTTCAGTTTACAATTTAGTGCAATGGTCACAATTTTTGTTTCCATTTTTCAGTTTTGTTGAATAAAAACGGGAGCTTGCATCTCATTGCTTGTATTTGAAAACATAACAATGTGAAGTAATGTAGAAAATTGATGGGATGCATCGAGATGAATCGGGATATCGAATCGAATCGATTCATTGATATGATCATCGTAATCAAATCGAATCATGAGGCCAGTGAAGGTTCACACCTCTACAGGGCAGTACAGAAGACTCTCCTCTATGGAGAGTAAGGTTTGTCCACTAAAAGTCAGTAAAGAGGGACACTAAAGGGGTTTGAAAAGTCATCGAATCCAGTGGCAAGTTGCTCCAGGGAGACTGCCCCCTGTAGTTAGGAAATGGAAGTAGCTTTGGATAAAAGCGTCTGCTAAATGCCATAAATTATATTCTTTTATCTACATTTACTTTGCTTTTACATTTATCTTTGAGGTCCTGCAAAGTGCCTATCCTAATCTACTGACACACTGTGATGCGGATCTGCAGTGTATTGGGAAAAAAATAACAAAAAATTACGTTATCAATGACATTAATAGTATTACTAATTATCCCTGTTGCCAAGTAGGTTGTTTTGTTTTTTAAATGTCCTTGCATTTCATTTTGTCCATGAAGTTTTCCCCGGTTATGATTGTGCAGTTTTATTTAGATACATTATTTTAACATGACATCATGGTCTAACTGAGGCAGGCTGAATAGGAGGATATGTACACTATATGAGCAAAAGTACTGGGAGCTGTTTGGGCTAGTGTCAGTGCCTGACCACATCACACAGAAACTCCAAAATCTTGTGGAAAGCCCTCCAAGAAGAGTGGAAGCTGTTCTAGCTGCAGAAGGTGATCACCTCCATTTTAAAGTCTCTGTATTTGAATGCAGTGTCATTAAAGTTCTTATTGGTGTAATGGTTAGGCATCCCAATACTTTTGTCCATGTAGTGTATTTATATATAGGCTGTTTTTGCAATTTGGTTCCTATACATAGCTGTAAGGACTGGTAAATATGGTCTGTTATGAAAGGTTGACAGTGTTTATTGGACTATGTGCCCAAAAACAGTCCAAACTGCATAAATAAAAGGTCAATTAGCAGAACATATGCTTTCTGGAATGAGGCTCCTGTCAGACTAATGTCTACAGTAAAACAGAATAAAACAGTCCAATTACAATAGACAGGACACTCTGTTAGTGTAGAGTCTCAGAGTTAAAAAATGTATATATGTTTATTAACAACAGTCGGTACTAGAAGCCATTTCTTTATTTTCGCAATAATGGACAGGGTTACATGGGCCTTTTTTTGTGATCTCATTTTAGATTTACAAAACATAAATACAGTCAAGATAAACTCCTTTTCCTTTAGATGCTTACATCTAACTGTTAACCCAGGCCAAGGAGCGTTTATGTTCTAAAATCCAAACCTTAATCTGCAGACTGGGCATCTAGAATACACTCTATGGACAAAAGTATTGGGATGCATGACCATTCCACCAACAGGGACTTTAATGACATTGCATATAAATATATAGACTTTAATATGTAGCTGGTCCCCCTTTGCTTCTCTTGGAAGGCTTTCCACGAGATTTTGGAGTTTCTGTGTGAATTTGTGTCCATTCATTCTGTAGCATTTATGAGGTCAGACACTGATGTTGGATGAGAAGGTCTGGATCACAATCTCCGTTCCAGTTCATCCCAAAGGTGTTGGATGGGGTTGAGGTCAGGACTCTGTGTGGCCAGTCAAGTTTTTCCACACTGAACTCATCCAACCAACTCCAAAGTCCACACAGAAAGATTGGGAATAGAACCCAAGACCTTTTTTCTTTGAGGCTACCCACTACGCCACTCCATAATTCCATTCCCTTTCTCAAAAATATCAAAATTCGAGGTAGCTGGTGGCCTCTGGGGAGTTGAGGCTGACATTTTTCGGGAATCCCGCAGGATGAGAATAACGTGATTGGGACGGGACAGGAAAAAATGTAAGCGGGAGTGGGCGGGACCAGGAATCATAATAACACTATGATAACTTTATACAGAAATATACTTTTCAAATAAATAAACTAATTTTGAACTCAGTACTAGTTGTGGTACTAGGTACTAGGGAATGGGAGTCATTCTTCTGGGATTGGGACGGGACGGGATTTCACCCCAGTTTTTTTATGGGATTGGGATGGGATGGGATTTTTTTTGTGGGAGTGGGACGGGAGAGGTTTAAAAATTCACACCCTCTACTGGGGAGTTGCCTCTGCAATCAGAAGGTTGTGGGTTCAAATCCCAGCACTGCCAGTGTCATTACCGAGGTTCCCTTGAGTAAGGTACCGTCTCCACACACTGCTCCCTGGGTGCCTCTCATTGGTGGCAGCTCCTGCTTCACTTGGTGAATGGGTTAAATTCAGAGAAAGAAATTCACACGCTGTGCTGTGTTCACACATGAGGCGCTTTACTTTACACTCTTACCAAACTCTTACCGTCCTGTTTAGTCTGACTAGGCTAAGATCGCTTCCCCTGATATTATATCTCCTTGGTGCATGGGGAATTGGGAAAGCCCTGTTTATAAAATGAAGCTAAAGCTGAGAGCCACTGAGAGTGCAAACTGAATTCCTGACATGAACTTTGACATGGTCCTGGGAATGTAGCCTTAAAATCAACCTGATCTGTAATTTCTACGAAGCCACTGACAAGTCAACCTTCCAGAAAATCCTTCCAGAAAATCCTTCCTCCCTACTGCCATCAGACTCCCACACAATCATCTGTGCAATACCCTGATGCTACTTTGTTGTGCAGTTTCTTACTGGCTTTAAATAATCATTATTATGATTCAGTCCAATAGTTTACCAGGTGCAATTTCAAGTGCGGTTTTCTTAATGAGTGCTAAATTGCTATCATTATGTGCAATTGTCTTACCATATGAATATCACAGCTTATGTCAGTGTTACTTATAAACTAATGATCTCTATTACATGCAGTAACTTACTCCTAAGCAACCTTTTGTGTTATTAGTAATTCTCTTAACTTGTAATCCTCTCTACTTACCTACAGTATTTATAGCCCAGCATTTGTGTATATATCATAGTGTATTACAAACTGAGTATTTTCTGCAGAGTTTTCTTGTCTCTGTGTGTCTGATTCTGATTCTGATCATCAAAAAGACGCTTTTGCCAGATTTGTCCAGCAAGGACGGACCTTAGATTTTCCTCATGGCTGTGCTTGCTCTACTTAATGAGTTATCATCCAAGATAAGATCATTCCCACTCACTACGAGACACAATGTACTTAAAATGTGCTTAATCCTTAATTTACCCCTGAAAATACACCAAACCCCTTCATTTGAATGTAATGGCAGGTAATCTGGGAAACCAACCCCTTAATTTTCCCTTAAAATTAGCCTTAAGGCCTGAGTGAGAAACCCCTTAATCTCAAATTTAAGGCGTTCATTCAAGAGGTTCTATTATTTAAGGGGCAAGTTTGAAAAAGTAAGGGAAAAATTCAGTAGTTTTACCCCTTCAGCCTTATCTGTGCACTTTTCCCCTTAACATTCCTGTAAGGTCAAAATTAAGGTCATTTTGAGGGGTAAAATGAAAGCGTTTGGTTTCGTAGTGCCCTGGAGATCAGTCATAAGTGAAAAATCCTACCCTAGTCCTCATTGTTTTATGCAATGCAGGCTTAGAACCAAAGAACAGCGCCCCAGTTCTGATCAGCTCTGACTGGCCGGTACATGCACCCTGCCTACCTGAATGATTCATCACAGTACAGAGACGCCCGGGATATGCTAGCAGGCTGTGTGCTCATTCCGTTAATGTTTGAGCAAAAGCAAGCGGGAGCTTTATTAAAGCAATGAGGAGCGCAGCGGTGATTCCAACTGCAGATCATTGCCCCCCGGCTTATTGTTCAGTTATTAATCCTGAGCCTTATTATTCCGCGCTTTGAATTATTTGGTAGCTACTTGGGACTCCAAAGAAAATGTCCCAGGTCAGTCTCCTGAACGAAAATGTATTTTTCTCTGAAAACTAGATGGATGTTCTTATGTCTGTCTGAATGTCTGTATCATACACTATATGGACTCAAGTATTGGGACACGATACTGTTTTTCAGGGTTTGGACTAGACCCAATACTTCCAGTGAAGGACAATTCTAACACTTCAGCATAACAAGACATTCTGGACAACACGCTTCCATGCCCCAGTACACAAAGCAGCTCCATAAAGACATGGCTGGAGGAGTTCAGTGTGGAAGAACTTGACTGGTCAACACAGAGTCCTGACCTCAACCCCATCCAGCACCTTTGGGATGAACTGGAACGGAGATTGTGATCCAGACCTTCTCA
>JBBPCY010121103.1:0-17666 GCA_037974405.1 Brachyalestes nurse | reverse complement strand
GGCTCAGAAGCCCCCCTCCCATGCTCTGTGGGACAATAAAGGCTCAGAGCATGAGAGGGGAGGCTTCTGAGCCCATCCTTGTTTCCTCTAGGGTGATGTCGTGTGGCTTTCCCTGATGCAGACGCTCCTACTGTCCAGTAACACCCAGTAACACACAGACATTGCACAGTTCGTCCAGGAACACCACACACAGCCGCCACACCCTCTGGCACCGGGGCTGGACCCTTCTTTGCTGTTACTGTTGTCTATAGCCACTATCTTTGTCCAAATTACAGCCTTAGACTACTCAAGGCATCCCACTTCTGACACCAATTTAGTGCGACCAGTTTGTTTCACAAGAGAGCACACAAAATATAATTTTTGGTGGGTTATTTATCCCTGACTGCATTCAACAGGATTAATTTATTCATCTTTGGCATTTGGAGATAACTTGTGTTTACAAACAGAATTGGGCTATCAAATGGTTACAGACTTGTTTTTGAGTCTCAATAGACAACAGTAGCAGCTTTTCCCTACACAACAATTAATCAGTTTCCCCTTACACATATCTGAATTACAAAGTTATTCAGAGAACATTTGAACACCAAAATATTATCTTATGAGCTCAGATTTTCAAGATACTGTTTTCTCACTCTTGTTTGCATGTAACTGGCACGCGAAAGCACACACGCCTCAACACCGCTAACTCCCCTCTACAAAAGGAACACAGCTTATTAAACAACCCAGATACACAATGGCTCTTTCCTAGTATAACACAGGCATAAAACAGAACATTTTTTAACACACAGTATTACAGTATCTTCAGATCCCCATTCGCTTGTGAGCCTGAACAGCTTGCGTGTAAAATCAGAAAACTGAACAGTACACCCCGGCAGTAATGAATTTTAACCACACACAACAAGAACAAAGAGAATCACATGCCAAACACACCTCAGAAACTACAGCTAGCTCTTTCGCGCCGATCACTGCTCAGTGTCACGTCATCTGCGTCTCTGCGCGTGCGCTGTGTTCTCGAGAGCCGCACTCTCACACTGCTCTTAGAGTGACATTACCACTTTACTAATACGTAACAGCTATTTTAAATACCAAAATGGTATATCGCTGTCTAAAGCTTGTGAACATTTTTATCATATTGTTCACCTGTTTACATATATATAGTAAACCCTGACATTTGTGGGGGTTACATTCCAAGAGCACCTGCGAATAGTGAAAAAACGTGAATTTGTTATTCGTGTAAACCCTAAATATGTCCACAAATATGCTCCCAACTCATCTTAATAGATTGTCCTTAAAAAATGAAAAGGTAAACCTGTATACGTACTGTACAGTGTACACTGAACTGCTGTCTCCCATAGCGCTAGAACGTATAATACAGACGTTATAGACTGTATTTTACATTCTATATAGACTGTACTATAATTCATGCAAGCACATTTTCTTTGGTATGTGCTATCATTTTCTTTGGTATAAGCAGGGTAAATACAGAAATAAATAAATTAATTTAATTTACAGTAATAAAAATATATACAGAAAAACAACAAAATCACATTGAATATGGACACATGGCAGAGGTAAATAATAATATTCATAGTGAAACATTTGAAACATTTATCGAAGTGCAAGTGGTATTTTCCAGAACTGCAAAGCCCAGTGTGCAGCATGAGTATAGTATGAGTATGAAAATTATGTGAATCATATATGTTATATCCAGAAGATAAATGATAATTGGTCATAAAATTGTACAGATGTGTGTTGTCTGTAAAGGATGTGCATTTATTTTCATTTAGAAAATCAAAACACCTGGGGCAAACTTTTGGTCCAGGATTTTGGATTGACATATAGCACGCTCTGCAATCATAATGAAAATGTTTTTTCTTTAAATTTGTCACCAATCTGTAGCAGTTCATAATTGAAAGTAATTGCACAAAGAGATACTACAGCCCACTCTTGGTTATAGTTCTAACATGAAAAACGAGACAAAACAGGGTTGATCAATCCAAGTTAATTTACCATTTCAATTCCCAGTAGACTTTTTTGTCTGATAAAGGAATGCAACTGAGATTTTGCTGTGAATATTTCTTTAATCTTTTATGATTTATTATTGGCTTCTTTTATGATTTATTATTGGCTCTGCAAGGAACTAACACAGTCACTTATGACTTCTAAGGTGCCATGGTGAAGAAAACAGTCAAAGAGGGGTTAAAAGCTTCCACAAAGAGGGCTCATTCTTTCACATTATGGTAAGAAGATTAAAACTTCTTTAAAGTCAGCACAACAGTGCCATAAATAACTCTCAACACAAAGGGCTGTTCAGATTCTGAGTAAAGGTCTATAATCAGGATCATGAGAGAAACGTATTGAAAGGAGAATCAGCTTTATTGACATTCAAAGTCCTCAAGTTCTCTGACTTGCATAAAACAGAATAGATTTTAAGCAGCTGGCCTAAGGGCATAAGACAGCACTGGCATGGTGCACAAGTATAACTGCTGATGTTCCATTTACATAGAGGCACAAATAGGGGTGATGCACAATATACAGAATGTGTCATATTTTTTCTGTCAGTCTGTCAAGAGGAAATGGTGTTAAATGACATAAATATGTCAAGCTGAAGGCAGAGCAGGTCTGAGCAGATGCATATTGATGCACAACATGGTATAGTAAACCATCTGAAATGTCTTTATACCAGAGCGAAAGTGGACTTGGTAGTATATGTGTGTGAGTCAGAAAGAGCAAATGAGAGAAACAAATACCCATATTAATTTTCTGTTGAGGTGGAAAAAGCATTTGTTTGTCTTGATGCTGTTTGGCAGTGGTTCTCCTCTCCCCCTGTTTGTGCAGTTGTAGTCCTGTGAAATGTCTTTGCTGTGCTGTGTCATTTCATTCAGAAAGTTCAAGACAGTAAGTGCACAAGTCTGACACCAGTCCCAAGCACTGAATACAAAAAAAAAATCCTCATCACTGAATCACAAACTTAAGAATAGTGAATCGCCCCACTTTCTTCTACACCAGCAATAATATAAAGTACTTTACATTATTGGTTAAATGTTTGGAAACACCTGATTTAATACATGTGCTTAAAGTCACAAAAACGTAAGCTTTTTTCACCAAGGCAAATATAAATACAGTCCTTGTATGAAATGGAAAAATATTTCACCATCCAATTCTACAAGTGTTCACCACATATTCATAAATAGAGTGAATAAATTATAGACGCACAATGATATCTGAATTGCATTTGAACAATACTTCAAACCTATATTTAATGATGCACTTATTGTATGCAGTAAAACCAATTTCTGTTAATGAATGTAATGAGACACTCACAGGTACAGCACTCTATAGAGCCCACGTAAGTTTGAATAGACCATTTAAATGCTCACATGTTGCAACAGCTGGAATACATTAAACACACAAACAAAAGTACAGAAGATTACAGGTGGTGCAGAAATGTATTAATTTGATACTTTAATGGATAATAAAAAATAGTGATTATTAAACAATTAAACAATAACATATTAATCCACCAATAAATTAAACTGGGTCTTACAAAGAACACAAATCACTCAAATATGTACATAATATAAAAAATGTGATAACGAATTCATAAATAAATTAGATTTAATAAATTCTAATTAAAATGCAGTTTAAGAACAGAAATACATAACTGTCCCACATAGAATTAAGAAGACAGATACAGAGTGCTTTTTATTGATGTATTCATATTTCATTTATAAATTATCTTTATAATTTCTATTTTTATTCCCTATCAAAATATCAAATTAATGACATGCTTAACACCTGTGACCATCCATGAAACTGACATATTTCAATGTTTATTCAAAGCTTCTTTAAAACTACACTAATGACAACTGTTAAATGTTAAACTGTTAAACTAATAAAATTAATTGCTTATTTCTGGCTTGCTTCTGTTTTTTCAACCATAAACTGAAGCACATTGTCAGAAACATTGTCATTGGCTGCTAGTGGCTGCCATTGGATTTCAGATTAGGGTAGACATTTATTGTGAAACAAGTTGGGGTTAGGTCATGTTTTGGTTTCAGCTGTAGTGAATTTCAGTTAAGTGATTATATGTCTTCTTTGGTTCAGTTCTGTGTGGGATTTTGTATTTTAGTTACCCCTGTGCCCTGTTTAGTTTGTTAGTCCACCAACATAATTAACAAGGTATGTACCTGCTCTTTGAGTTTTTGTTCTCTGAGAAAGAGTATTGGCAGTCATGCCTGTTTTGCTTTCTTGTTTTTGGTAAATAAAGCTATATGAAGACAATGTAAATCTGCGCCTCTATGGAAAGATACATGCATAACGTGACAGATGGACTGACTGGAAGCAGAGGCCCAGCAGATTGCACCCCGGGCATGTGGCCTGGTGTCTGCCCGCCGACTGAGGGGAGCTGGTCCCAGCACGGGTGAGAACCGACACGGGTGAGCCTGGTTCATTACACGGGAAACTGAGGCTGGACTTAAAAAGATTTCAATTAATTTAATAAAAAAATGATGATAGTTTGTTGTTAATAATTTACCTTGGCCAGTTGCAGGCTCTGGCTCTAGTGTGGGGAAACGGACCGGCTGAGCTTTCGGAAACTAGGTACATTCATTTGCTTTGGCTATAAGTTTATCAAGTGGAAGTGAATAGCTTGCTGGCGAAGTAACTAGTCTCAGAATGAGTCTGTAATGTTAACATTACTGCCATATGCATTTCTCTCTACCTTACATGAAGCTTCTCGGGTGGCGTTTTTAAAAAATGCACACAGTTTGCCACAGTTCAGTAGGGAAATGGGCCATTCAGGGAGTCAGCGCTAAGCTGTGAAACTGTTGAGTTGCTGCTGTATATATATATTAGTTTTTCTAGGAGGGGCAGCTTCAATATAGGGTCAAAGTAGAGTCAAATAGGGCATGTGTAGCCTTGCCTTGTGCACGCCCCTGCCCTGTTCTGTTTCCTGCTTTTACCTGACTTTGTTTATGTATCCTGTTTTCAGTTCTATCCCTGTCCTGGCCTGATTATCACATGTACATTTGTAATCACGCCTTTTTGGGGTCCTTTTTAGAGGTCATTGGGGGGACCTCAGTATAGTAATGAGTCCTGCTTTAGTATCTTTAGCTCACATATTCACATATAAAAAACACTGCACAGGTTTCACTCTGAAGCAGACAACCCACATCAGAAGCAGATCATCATCTGCGATTACGCTGAGAAGTATGTCATCATGTTTTCAGTGGTAATATAGGATCTGAGAACAGTACCCAGCATTAGTCCCACCCACACATTCAGGGTACTCACAGTGATAACCCCCCCTCTCTAGAGAGGACTCTGGAAGCACCCGGCACATTCCGCAAATAACTATGGATTAGAAAACAACCTCTTAGCAACCCTTTCAAAACTGACCAAATATTTTGTCTTCTACCTTTTTTGATGTCCCTTTACATCCAAACATCAAACTGTTTAACATTTTATAATTTAAAAGCTGAAAGTAATTTCTGGACATACTTTCTTTCATTTTCTGCTTTTGAAGGCAAAGAAGGAACAGCTTGCTAGTGACTCAGTCTGCCTTAAAAAGGAAGTGTGAAGAAACTCAAACAAGTGACAGAGGAAATGTCAGATATCCAACTGTGACAAAAAAGTATGTCCTACTTATCTTTACTTTGAGCAGGCTGATGGCATGCCAGTTGGGCACCCCTTAGTTCTGGCACATGGTCAACCTTAACACTACTGGGTAAACTCTTCTGGAAACTACTGTGTAAAGGAAAACCTCTGAGTCATTTACCATCTATGAAAGAAGGTCATGCACAAGCTATTATACCATGTATTATAGCTCGGTTTTCTGCATATAGATTTGCATATAGATTTTCTGCAGAATGCCTAGAAGAAGAGCTGTTGCTTGCATTTGAAATGCAGTTTGTGGCTAGAATATACAATTCATGGCCAAGTCATTGACAGAGCAACTGAGAAAACAGGGTTTAAATTTTTAGGAAAATGTTGAAACTTCACAAAATGGCATAATCGACCAGTTTCTGGTGCAGAGGAATAGTACAATAACTGTAGCAATTCTTTGTTTTGTCAGCTTCCATTACAAAAGGAAGCAAAATAACATTTTAAACTATATGTAAAACCACACTATATTAAAATGTATTAATAAAAAAACAAAACAAGCCCTGCCCTGACCAGCTATTTATATCTTAAACGGTGAGAAACTGTGAACTTGTTATGACCGATAGCTAAAATGTGATTTTTCTGCATTTCTTCTCTGATCAGGACCGGTTTTCTGCAGTCTGAACAGCAAAAAGCCACATAAAGTCTGACATATTCTAGTTGGATTCAAGCCATCTTCGTAGGTGGTTTAAAACAGGATTTAAATCAGATCTCTGTAACATTTAATTCAGCTTGAACACATATAAGATTCTGTGTTTTTTGTTGTTGTTATTTGGAGGCAGACAAATAACAACTTAAGCCATGTGGCAGCTTGTGGCCTGGATCTTAAAGTTGTGGGTTCAGATCCCTGAGTACCACTGAGGTATCCTTGTGGAAGGTACCATCCCCACACACTGCTCCTGTATCGTCGGCTACCTGCTGCTTCACTCAGGGGAATGGATTAAATGCAGAGAACAATTTCACTCTGCTCACACAGCCTCTTCTTTAGCTAATTTTTTTTTTACTGTGGATGCTATAATTTTACAGTGATTTTCAGTTAAGATTTATACATAATGCCTGTGTGAATTTGTGGGCAGATATGAATATAATCTGACCGTATAAGTCAGATTTCAGTACTTGTTAGTGCAGGGTGGAAAAAAGCCTCTGAAGCAGAGAACATAGCTCAACGTAACGATTCTCAGCAGTCTCAGATACAATATTCAAAGTTACAGTTTGAAAACAATGTTGGACCGGAAACAGTATTTTGAGAATAGCAGTTGCCAAATAGTAAGACTGTTCTGATCATTCATTCTGATTTCTGATAACACTTTTTGTCATTCCTCCTCAATCAAATTTTACATTACAAAATGTAGTTTTGACTCCCACTTCACATTCAACATCTGCTTTTAACAAAGTTACTGGCAGCTAAGTTACACCCCTTATGTCACGCCCCCAGTCCGCTTGGACCATGGGGACTCTTATTTTGACTGGGGGCGTGGAAGCGGACACGGCCCAACTGGCCTAAAGTTTAGGGACACTTTAGTTACACCTGTTTTGAATTTCGGTTGTGCTTATAAGTTCATGTTTCTGTTCTGTTCTTTGTCGGGTTTTCAGTTCACATGTTTTGGTTCAGTCGTGTGTGTGTTCTGTCCGTGTCTTGGGTATTTTGGAGAGCTTTGGCCACCGTGCCTGTTTTTGTTCCTTGTTTTTGTAAATAAAGTTTCACGTCAACAATGGATACTGTCTGCCTCTGTGCCTCCTGCTGGAACATGCCACGCCGAACCCTGACACAATCGAACTAAATGAAAGTCTAATAAAGTATTTATTTTATAACAATGTCATTAAAGTCCCTGTTGATGTAATGGTCAGGTGTCCCATTACTTTCCATACAGTGTATAGTGGCAGCCATAGTCTGTGTTATAGTTCCACATTTCTACTAAGATAACTAGCTAGCATTTCACATGAACATGACCTAAATATAATATTTTGCCTTTGCAAATATACTGAACTGCTGCACTTGTTTGTCAAAACCAAAGCTATGAAAAAAGCATAAAGCGTAGCACTCTGTTCCATCACTATGACAGAGAATATATTCAGCTATTGTCATGTCATGACACTATATTCCTATTGACACATGTCAGTCTTCACCGCCTGCACACATTTTGGAGTGAGTAGCCTTTGATCTGTGCGATGTGTTGCAAAATGTGTTCTCATGTCCTGCCATTGCAGTGTTAGTGGAAAATTCACAACATTGTAAACCATTGCATCAGAATCACTTCAAAAAATACCTGGAGTTGCTTTTGGAAGGGTTGTGTTGGGTTTCCTGTATACACAATTTTGCAATTGGCTAGTGTACTACTTTAAAGCAATAATTAAATAATCAGTAGTTAGAGAGGAGTACCACTGATTTGTATGTACAATTGGGAAATTAATACACTCATTTATGTATATTTAAGTCATTAAGATGTAAAAAAATGTCAGAATGCCTTTAAAAGATACATCACAAAAGGTTTTGGCCTAAAATGTATTTTTTAAACATTTGTCATGGTGGATGGACACATGTCTGAAATATAGACATTTTCACATCAAACTACTCTGAATGACATTGTTTAGATTTCAGGGTACAAATTGGGATACAAGCAGATATTGCACAGAATTTATGTAGAAATAAAAGCACAACTGTAAAAATGGCAGCCTAGTCATTATATTTCCGGTGCTGTAGGATAATGGTCATGTAAAAGTATGCTGTCACTGTTGGAGCAAAACCTTGTATTTCCAAAATTCACCAGACGATGTGAAGAGGTTGAGTGGTTGGGATGATATGCAAACTGCATGGGGTCCAGTGAGGGGGGCAGCTGTGATTTTATATGCCTCATGACAAGTCTCCCGAAGCAGTTCATACACTTCATGATGGTGGGTGTTAGGGTTATGGTTAGGGCAACAGGACGATAGTCACCGAGGCAGGACACTGATTCTTCAGCTCTGGTATGATGGTGGTGGCTTCGAAGCACTGTGGAACAACGGTGCTGCTTTTAGGGATATTAAAGGTCTGTGGCAAACATCTGCCAGTTGGTCTGCACATCCTCTGAGCAGAAAATCAGCACTGTTGTCCAGCAGCCTTCTGTTGGTTCTAAGCTTCCGTTGGTTCTGAGTTTCTTACATCAGCTATGGTCAGACAGAGCACCTGATCGTTGGGAGGCAGGGTGGTATTCCTCACTGCTATATTGTTCTGTAAAATCATTCAGTGGATCTGGAAGGGAGGTCTCATGTTTACAGGGATGTGGAGATCCCCTGTCAGTGATGATAGTCTGGATGCCCTGCTGTTTGCAGTGTACATCCTTAATGTTCTAAAAGTGACTGTGGATTTTCTGAGCAAGTGCACGCTGCCCTGATGGCCTGGGACAGGCTGGTCTCTGCTGTTGTCAGGGCAGCCTTATCACCTGATCTGAAGTGGTGTCTCAGATTCTGTGTGTGCACCTCTGAAGTCATCAGCAGCTTCTAGCTGGGGTGAACAGTGCTGATTGGGCGAGCCTTCATGGGGTGCAGCCTCCCAAAACATGTCCCAGTCAGTGTGCTCAAAGCACTCATGAGGAGCAGAAATGGCTCATGGGGGTCAGGTCTTCATCTGCTTATGAACAGGCTTGGACTGGATGCTGGGATCATACCGAGAAATGGTCTGAGTAGCCAAGGAGGGTGCCGTATGTGCCAGTCATGTTTGTGTAAACACAGTCCAACACATTACACACGTGAATGTTTGGTGTGAAAGTTGTCTGAAAACTACACGGTTGAACCTAGAGGACCTCTGCAATTTGGAACTGACTTTTTGAAGATTATAAATTGGCATATTGCAGTGTCCTCAATATCATCCAAAACCACCAAAACAAATGTGTGTAAATGCCAATATTTCTTTGTTTTATACAACTAAAACAGCATGGGGTCAAATTGTCCCCATAGAACACCAGTGCATATAGGACATTGAAAACATCATATTTTGTTGTTTACCCAGTTGTTCCCAATAAATTAGGAAACATCATTTAATATGATGCAAAATTATATAAGTTATTTATTCAGAGACAACAGAGACAAGCATATAATTCTGCTAGGGGCCGCACTACCTTGACTGACTTTCATTTTGACATTGTGTCAGATTACACCGGTTTCTGATTTAGTCTCATTGTTTTCAGCAGTCCGGTGTTTCTGTTTACTTATGTTCTGTGGCTATTGGTTCCTGTATTAAGTTTTTAGTTCACTCTATGTTGGACTCATGTGTTAGAGTTTACAACATCCTGTCCCCTATGTTTAGTTTAGTTTGTATTTTAGCCCTCATGTCTTTTTGTGTTTGTAAAATAAAGTCAAGAAAAAATGGAACTCCACGTCTGCGCCTCCCTCGCTCCCTGGAGTCAGGGCATCGTGACACTGTTAAATGAAGTGAACTCCCAGTCAGCAGCTGCTAGAGGCTGCTGTTGTTTAAGGACTTTTAAACTGACTGGGGGTGTGGCATTATTCCTGGCCAGGGAGAGTAGAGAGAGCTTGGCTGGCCAGGAATGAAACATTGATTATATGCAGGTGTTTTGAGTTGTGTGTCTGTTTAAAAGACTGCTTTCTGTTCTGTTTGGTTGTCTGTTCTCCATCACACTATCCCTGGTTTTGTGTTCGTTCGGGTTCCCCGTTTGCTGGTGTTTTCAGGCCATTGTGCCCTTTTTGTTTTCCCCTTTTCTAAATAAAGAAAAAGCAAAAAGAATGCAAGTCTGTGTTAGTGCCTCCTGCCCGAGTGGGCCAACTTCAGTCGTGACAGAAGAACAGAACTTCCAAGGCACAGCAGACCAGCGGGGCGTAGAATGCAAGCCTCGGGGGGAAGCGGAGGTTTGGGCCAGGTTTGTCGTGGCCTCTCAGGTATGGCTGCTTCAAGACCTGTCCCGAACCACCAGGAAGCAGCTGGTAAATACACCTAACCCCGAAGCGGAGATCCGGCGTCTCACGGAGGAAACCCGGGCTTGGGTGAATCGGCTCGAGGAGCTACGGCTGAGCCAAAAAAGCCCTACTCCCAGGCCCGAAGGCTCCTCTTGCGAGCCCTGAAGCTCCGCCTTTGGGCCAGACAGCTTCGCCCCCGAGCGGGGAAGCTCCACTCCCGAGCCGAGCCAAGCCGCCACGCTGCTACCGAGCCATTTTTTTGGGGGGGGGGGAGTAATAGGGATCCACCTTGGAGGGGACCCCCGAGGAGTGGATCGAACTGAGGGGGGGCTCTCCCTGGACTGTAGGAAAAGGGCTCTTGAGTGGCGCCCTCTTTGGAGAAAGGGAATCCACCTCAGAGGGGATCCACGAGGTGTGGATTGAACTGAGGTGGGCCTCGTCCTGGACTGTAGGGGAAGGGCCCTTGAGTGGAGGGGCCCCCAGTCAGCAGCCGCTAGAGGCTGCTGCTGTTTAAGGACTTTTAGACTGACTAAGGGTGTGGCATCATTTCTGGCCAGGGAGAGTAGAGAGAGCTCTGCTGGCAAGGAATAAAACACTGATTATATGCAGGTATTTTGAGTTGTGTGTCTGTTTAAAAGCCTTCTGTTCTGTTTGGTTATCCACTGATATTTTCAGGCCATCGTGCCCTTTCTGTGTTTGTGCCTCCTGTCCGAGCGGCCAACCCCAGTCATGACATTCACATGAAAGTTCAGCTTTGCTGACACAATCTCAGTGTCCCTGTATTCCTCAGGATTATCTTCTGATTACATGAGACCACCCTGTACTTTCCTGGGTCTTGACTGACTATCATGTCATTTTACTTCTTTAAAGTCAGCTGTGATCATCTCACTAGGCATTCAGCTACAGCTTGTCATGAATAGAGAGAGAAACTGTTTAATTTTAGCACAATATCATCTCATCAAAACCGGATACATGCTGGTAGAGCCATTTGTCCCATCTGTGCTTTCCAGAAAGTTCATTTCAGCTCATTAAGCTTCAGTTTCTGCTCGAGTTATTTCAAGCAATCTCCACACCTGTTGTCAGGTTAGGACTTGTCTGTTAAATTGGTCCACCTGCATTTAACCTCTTGTTAAATGTCCAGAAGCTGCTGGCTGATTCAGGGTTCCAGTCTTCACTTTCATATCAGAATAATAACTCATGTGGCATCGTTTTTTATGTAATTATGGAATAATAAGTCTTGGGATGTAATAAGCCCAGGGACCCCACCAAATGTATAAACAGTGTTGAAGATTCTACATTGATCATCTTAGTAATAAATTAATTATATGTCAAGAAAATTATGAAGAATAAGTACTGTATCTGCTTTCTACTCAAGGTCATCTGCAATAAATGCTTGACAGTTTAATAGGAACAGACTATGATCTTGAAATAAAGGGTAAAATAAGTGTGTCATTTACATCCTGGCTATTTGTCTGACCTGTTCGTCTTCCCTCATGTGCAGGTAATAGGGATCCTCAGTGCTACAGACCAAGATATGCCTCATGTAGGACACAGGTTCTTCTTCAAGTCCCCCAGAGACATCAGGAACCGGAACTTCACAATCAGAGACTATGGAAGCAAGTACCACTTGTATCTTGTTTTTTATTTTGATTCTGAATCTTCTGTTTGTTGGGAAGTCACACTCATGCATATTAATTCTTCGCTCATTTATGTTGTTCTTCCCTTGAGAGATAAGGCCTCTCTTCTGATTGACTGCCACTCTCCCATTTTGCTAACTCTGCTACAGACTGTCCTGTAACAGCACCCTTCATCATGTCAGTAGTAGATGGGCTGTGCTAAACTGCATTCAGGTGAATGTTCAGTCGTATGAAATGAGCTCATGTCTGTGACATCACAGCTGTGATGAATTTAAAACTTTTTGCAGCTGGATTTCTTTATACACGGTATGAATGTGGAACTATTAAAATATTCTGTTATTAAAAAGATTTTTTTCAGCATATGGCCCCTTTAACCTGAATTAGCACTGACAGTCATATCCCATAGCACGGGGTCTGATCCGTCTGTACAGCTGCTCACAGCTTTCTTTGCAGTGGCAGTACCCTGAGCCCTGGAGTTTCCTGCGCCCCCAAGTATCAGCTGCTCTGATCCAGAGCGACAGGTTGACTCAGTGCGACACGGGCTAAGCGAGCACAAGGTGCAGTGACGCCTCCCGCCTTGTCAGGAGAGATCGGCAGCCCGCCCAGGCAGAAATAATCCAAAGCGATGGGGTCAGCGACCTCCCAGCCCAGGACTGGCACATCTCCACACATTGAACAGGGCCTGAAAACACCGGCTTTGAGACCATTGCCCCCTGGGGCAGCCCACTGTGGTTCTCAAAGCATATTTTGGTCCTCCAAGGAAATGTTTCACTGCTGTATGTTTTAACCTTTAATAGAATAGGGGTTTTACCAACCATTCACTAGAGTACGAAATTTTCAGAATCGGCCAAAGAAATGGTTCAAGAGAAATTGTCCAAAGTGGGAAGTAATGGGAAGTATAGTGAGACCAACTAGCTTACTTAACTGCCATAACCAAAGATTATTGACCTTGTGTTCATCTGCTTAGTTATTAAAGCAGCTGACAGTATATCACAGGTGACAAAGGCTAATTAACCAGAATCCTACTATTGAAAGAAGATGAATGGATGCCCAGGGTCCTGTCCAACCTGGATCTCCAGGTTCCTCCCATAGTGTTAAAAGCAAAGTGATATAATCAGTTCAATCAGTAATATTTTTCTAACATCCAACCATTTCATTTCTCTCCGAAGAGATATGCATATGGTAGTTTGTGTCTTACCATGCACACATGCCTGTAAACTGACACAAAAGGCTTAGTGGACTGAATCTTATATGTCACAAATTGATCTACAAATTACCATGATCATATTAAACATTTAAAACTTCATTCACAACATATTGAAATGAATTGTTATACTATGATTTGTCCCTTTCCTGAAATAAAACAAAGTAGGTGATATGTTTAAAGGTTAAAGGGGTTTGCCCAGGCTCCTCCAGATGACTCTGAAGACCTGATGTCAGTAGACAGTCTAAAAAAGCCTGCCAGAACTAACAATTCAACTACAATTGCAGCTCCAATTCACCAACCTATGGCTTATACTGAGGGCAATGGCCTCTGGAACATGTTTCTTCTCACAGAGATTAAACCGTCCATGCAGCAGCCTGCAGGAATGTAAATTAGAGTTTTATTGGGAAACCTTTCCAAAAAATACCCTTCCTGGCATGATGGTCCTTCTAGCAGTTTCCTGTGTCAAAGTTTGTAATCTCATTGCCTATAACCACCTTCACTGGATCAGTGTTTCTGCAGTGTTTTGAAATTAAGGCACTTTCGAAGTCATGCAGGCGGTAAGTTTTCATAACATTATCTCAGACTAAGGTGATTCTGATCCTGGGAAAGTGAGGTTGAATGTTGTAATTATGTGCCACCTATTAAAAATTGCAAATAATGGAAACACAAAATTTGAATTTTTTATACTCTGTACAGTGCATACAGGCCAGAAACTAAAATGCAGAGCCCTTTTTTTAAATAATCAATTTAAGTTTACAACCAATAGTGTCAAAGACAATCATTCACACTGAAGTGATATGCTTTGTTTTACATCCTGTGGCTGGCCGGGTCTGTTACCTGGGGAAAAGATGGCAACAGGATGCACTACAAAAAGAATGCAAGCCTGCAGAGTAATTGTAAAAAAAATTCCATTGTAGATCATGAGCTTTTACTGATTCCTATTTTTCATTCACCTTATTTTATTTTTAAATATTTTTTTGGAAATACAGTTAAACACTTTACCTACTATTTTACTTATTTCTCTTCTTCTTCAAACGTCTTCATCTTTTAACCCTGCCATTGTGTTCATTTAGGCTTAACTATCTTTTTAGTTGACTATAAATACATGATAATATATATATACAGTGTTGTGCATGAACGCGTTCAATGAATGGCGTTCATTGAACACGTTCCTATTTTTCATGAACGCTGAATTGAACGAGTCGGTTTACAAATTATGAACTCAACCGTGAGTGACGTTCACTCTTGCGAGACTGAATGCACTTCACGTTCTATGTTTGCAGGCAATAGTGATGGGAAGTTTGACTCTTTTCAGAGAGCCGGCTCTTGTGGCATGGCTCCCAAAGTAGAGCCGGTTCTTTTGGCGCCGCTCGATGGGAGTGGGCTCTTCTGATTCACTACAAAGAATCGGCTCTTCTGATTCACTACAAAGAATCGGCTCTTCTGATTCTGATTCAAGTTCGGACGCCTTGGCAGAAATACACGTGGGAAATAAACTTATAAAAGGGAGATGTTTATGTTTAGTTCAGCTAAATACAGGATGTTTGAGTTTTAGAGCTGTACATTTTCACTAGTTTGATAGTGTTTTAAAAAAGACAACGGCTGTTAGATTTTTTTTTAGTTAAGTGCTTTTCTGAGCACTTTAAAAGATGTCAGTGTTAATGTTTTCTGAATAAAAATTCCATATACAGTATACCTGCACCTCATTTTTTCCACTTTCACCATAACATGATGCCTTGCTTAATTGGTAAGATCTATTCTCAACCTCAAAATTGTTTTTAGTGTAACTTATGTCTGTGATTGTTCAGTGGTATGACAGATAGAAGGAGAAGGTTGAAGGAGGTTCAGATAGAAGGACGTATTGAAAACTATGAACGTGAAATAGTTCATTTTTATTTGAATGAACTGTATTTTGGACTAGTTCTTTTTCAGTGTGAACTGGCACAATACTGTATGTATGTATATATATATATATATACCTAATGTTATGTTGGAACTTTCTACTAACTCAAATTTATGTGAACATTACAAGATTTGAACTTCCACTTGCTATTTATGGCTTGTAGGCCCTATTTACCTAAGGTCATACAACTTTTTTTTTAAGAAAAAAATATTATAGTTATTATTTTGACTGTAATACATAATTGTACTGTAATACGCAAGTACCTAATTTCAGTGTTTAGCAAGGACACTGTTTTTAAACCATTTACATTTAGTGGCACAAAATAACATGTCATGTTCCCGGTCAAAAGTGACCGGTATGATCTATTTAGTAAAGACAAAAGACAAAGGTTTTTGTGGTTGCTAAAGTATAAAAGGTGGTTGCTATGGTGTTGGAGTGGGTTGCTAAGTAGTTTTTAGGTGGTTGCTATGGTTTAGGGGTTGGTTGCTAAGTAGTTTTTAGGCAGTTGTGTAGGAGGTTGTGGCTAAGGAGTTTCTAGTGGGTTGCTGTCAGATACAATGTGGTTGCTCAGGAGTTTCTATATGGTTGCTGTGGGATACAATGTGGTTGCTAAGGTTTTTCTAGGTGACTGATTTGGTGTAGGAGGTGGTTGCTATGTAGTTTCTATGCAGTTGCTATGGTAGATGAGGTAGTTGTTACGGTGTTGCTAGGTGCTTGCTGTGGTGTAGGAGTTGCTAAGTCATTTCTAGACAGCTTCTATTTGTAGGAGGTGGTTTCTGGATTTTTGGTAGGGTATACAAAGTGGTTGCTAATGTGTTGCTAGGTGCTTGCTGTGGTGTAGGAGGTGGTTGATAAATAGTTTCTAGGCAGTTGCTATGGTTTAGGAGATGGTTGCTATGTAGTTTCCAGGTAATTGCTATGGTGTAAGACTTGTATGCTGTAGGACTTGTAGGCGGCAGGCCTATCTCAAAATTTCTTCAGGAATTTTTCATTTTATTTGAATGAACTGTCAACAAGTGTGGTTCCCATGGAGGAAAAATTGAATTGCTGATAGGTTCCCATGGGTCAAAAGGGGACATAAGCGGTGTGTGTGTGTGTGTGCATGTGCTTGTGTGTATATTTGTGTGTTCTTTTGTGAGTCTGCTCAAAGGCACCAGCATGGTGGGGTGTGGGAATGTTCTTAAACTCTATTATACACACTAATCGTAGTCTTGCTAATTAATTTATAATGACCTGTCATTTTTGACCGGGAACACCATCAGTGTTCATATAAAACACACAAAATACAATAAAAATTCTCAAATAATGTTTTATTTATTCCAGTACCTTGTGTAAACAAATTCATGGAAACTTAGCACAAACCAATAAAACTGACTGCGTTTTCTCAATAGAACATTTGAAAATTGTTCAGATTTGACCAGAACACAATAGGAGGATTAACCCGTTTTATTTTATTCCTATTTAATTTCTGCAAATTTGATAATTTTCTCTTTGTATTATTCTGTGACTCTTATTATGGCAATGGAAATTTGATGATATGTTTACTGCATTAAAAAGTGTGTTTTATTATTATGGGTTTTGCTGCAGATAACACAGCAGGGGTTGTGACCAGGAAAGCAGGCTTCCAGAGGAGAGAGAAGAGTGTGTATCTGGTTCCAGTGGTGGTTGAGGACAGTGGCTACCCCATCCAAAGCAGCACAGGGACCATGACCGTACATGTGTGTGCCTGCGACGGGAATGGATCCGTGCTGTCGTGCAGTGCAGAGGCTGTTTTCCTGGCCATGGGCCTCAGTACCGGGGCTCTGGTGGCCATTCTGCTATGCATGCTCATTCTACTGGGTAAGCCTAATGTGGGACAGTGAGAAAATGTGATCGATTTAGAGTGACACATACTGCAATAAAAGAGAGAGAGACAGAGAGAGGGAGAGAAGGAGAAGGGAGGGACAGAGAAATCAATGTGTTTACAATGTCTTTTCAGAATGTAATTGTTGTGGTTATAATTCATGTTGATGACACGTCCACCTCCACACATGGTAATGGTATTAGATGTGTTGTGTTGGTGCCACTAGAGGGCACCAACACATTTAAAAAAAGCCCAAGTGTTTAAAAAAGGAAGAAAAAAAACTATGAAACGGGAACAGAATAAGAAAAAAATATATAACCCCTTCTTAATTACAGTCACGGGTTTATTTAGCCAATTTTCACGCTCCTTCTTCCTTTTAAGACCAGGGTATTTAGGTCTAATTTATTGGCCTTGTTACAGCTATCTCATTCTCTCTCTCTCTCTCTCTCTCTCTCACTCTCTCTCACTCTCTCTCTCCTTCTGTTATCCCTGTTTTTTTATTTCTCCTTTTTCTTGCCTCTC
>JBBPCY010121095.1:0-17670 GCA_037974405.1 Brachyalestes nurse | reverse complement strand
CTCATCACCACACACTCATCGCTACACACACCGCTACACACTCATCGCTACACACTCATCGCCACACACTCATCACTACACACTCATCACTACACACTCCGCTACACACACCTCATCACTACACACTCCGCTACACACACCTCATCACTACACACACCGCTACACACACCTCATCACTATACACTCATCACAACACACACCACTTCACACGCTACTATACACTGCTACACACTCCGCTACTTGTGTTAGTAGACAGACAGAGAGAGAGAGAGAGAGACAGAGAGAGAGAGAGAGAGAGAGAGAGAGAGAGAGAGAGAGAGACAGACAGACAGAGACACAGAGAGAGAGAGACACACACAGACAGACAGAGAGAGAGAGAGAGAGACAGACAGAGAGAGAGAGAGAGACAGACACAGACAGACAGAGAGAGACAGAGAGAGACAGAGAGAGAGAGAGAGAAAGAGAGAGAGAGACAGACCGACAGACACAGAGAGAGAGACACACACAGACAGACAGACAGACAGAAAGAGAGAGAGAGAGAGAGAGAGAGAGAGAGAGAGAGAGACAGACAGACAGACAGACAGACAGAAATAGAGCGAGAGAGAGAGAGACAGAGACAGAGAGAGAGAAAGAAAAAGAGAGAGAGAGAGAGAGAGAGAGAGAGAGAGAGAGAGAGAGAGAGAGAGCACAAGAGAACAGGACAGGACAGAGCTTCACTTTACTCGTTACTCTGTGTCCAAGCACTTCAGTTATATATGAAATTAACGTGAACGTCTCTGTCAGCAAGTCTCTGATTGCAAACACTGAATTGTTTTTTGGACTAAGCATTTTCTGAAGACACTATCTGTCAAAGGTTTTGTACAATACAGGTTTTTACCACTTCATAAAATGCAGATTCTTATTGGTTTTTGGATAAACAACTATAAATGAAAATATTTCATAAATAAAACAAAGAATGTAATAGTGCATGTCCTATTAATCAATAGGACCTCCTATTAACCAGCCTAGTTGTGTGGAGATGCCCGAGTCAAATTCTAGACCGTCTTAACTTTAAATGCACTCGTTAACTGTTTCATCCCATTTGGCTGCCACTTAAAAAGAAGTGTGTGTGTGTGATTGCGTGAGTTAAACGTGAATGTGTGTGTCAGCAGGGCACCACTAATCAGCATAGCATGGCTCTTGGATTCCTGTCTGCTGCCCTTTCTGGCTAAGAAAGGTACTCAAATAGTGACCAAACTGTAAATGTATTTGTTAACTAAGAATTTTGAATGTATTTTTAGTTAATATTCAATGGGTAACATGCAAATGTAGAAAATCTTAGCATGTGCAAAATTCTTTCTTGGATTCACTGAAGCTGCAAGGCTAATGTATCTAACAATCAATGGAAACTTTCTAAAACTGGAGGAAAGCACAGACAGTTTCCAGGATTAAGAAGGTTCTTTCTACAAGGCCTAACTATGCAAAATACATGTGCATTTTTATATGTAACAATATAACAAACAGTGTCAGAGGCCAGATATGCACATCTGTTTGACATTCAAGGCATGTGTGTGACTGCATTTTGCACTGAGCGTGTATTGGTCAACCGTGTTTTGGTGGATTGCCTACATTTAAGGTCATTTGAGGTAAAACAGATAATATCCTTATAATAATCAGTTGTTTTTCTTTTGGTGTCTTTTTGGTGTCCGATTTTGAAGATGATATATTGTTAATAGTCTGAGGACTTCAGTGTCAGCCACTCGCAGTTTTACTGTGCTGCTATTTAAGAGAAGGGACGTGCATTTTCTCAGTACGCACGGGGTATGTCCACGCTGATCTTATAGTTCATATTAGTAGCAGGAAAGCATTTAATCTCATATCTGCAAGACTGTGAAATCAGATAAAGGATCTTCAGTGCAAGGGAAACACATTTACTCACAAACACCCACAAAAGCACACACACACAAAGCACAGACATTATTTGCAAAACCTATTTTTGAAAAGGGGATTCTCATGACTGACATCTAGCCTAGAGAAACTCTTACATTCTTACTCTCAAACACACACGATAGCTACCACACCTGTGAATTTCAAAGAAAGTGCAAGAGACAGAAAAAGACAGCAGATAAAAGCGAACTTTGCCAGCTCTGTGCTCAGAGGTTTTCTTCAGTACTCATATCATTATCAGAAACAACCGGGGGAAAAGGGTGAAAGTGCTCCTGAGTTTCACATTTTTAACTTGTCATAAATGATAAATCAATATTATACTGTTCCAAAGTGTCCCATTTGCGTACTGAACGCAGCTTACTCTCAGTCAGCAAAAAAAAAAAATCAGTATAAAAATGAAATTGATCCCAATCCCACAGTGTTTCCCCCATCATTAAGAAGGCTGGGCTGCACATCTGGGAAATCTCACATGTTACCCAGCTCAGGTACAATGTTTTAGGTTCAACAGAAAAAGTCTCAGTGTTTCTGATGTTTGCTTTTCTTTAAGGCAGCTGGTCACCCCAAAATGTCTGGCATCACAAATCAAATAACAAAACGCCTCCCACCTCTCCCCATCAACAAATACAGTTGAAAAACAACCCCCCCCTTCCACAAAACAAGAACGTCCAAAAAGCTTGACAAAATGAACCAAAGCCCTTTCGACAAAATAAAAAAGCACACAATAAAAACATCTGAAAAACAGGCCAGCAATGATCAACAAAGCATAACCCCCCGCTAACAAAATGAAAGCACCTACAAAATGAAGCTCCAGCACCCAGCACAGGTGGGCTTTAAACACAATATTTCATGGGCCTTGAATAAACAAACCCTCAGCAAAAAGTAGTATACTTCATTTTATTAAGTATGCTTGAGTATAGCAAGTATACGGGCCAGTGTACTAGAAAGTATACTAATTTAATACTTCTTCAGACTAAATTGGAACATGTTTTAAGTTTATAAAACTAAACTTTAAGGATTCTTTATAAGGTCATTTTAAGTTTCCAAAAGTATACTTTATATACTTTCTTTATAACTTAACAGTATAGGTCAAGTATACTTCACTATACTATTCTTAAGTATATAAAATATAGTATATAAGAAGTAAACTTTAAGTAAATAAAATAAGTATACTCGGAGTACACTTGAATCTGTCAAATTAAATATACTGTAATATGACAGTGCACCACCCCTTAAGAGGTAAAGATGTGAAACTCAAGTGTGGTTTTTCTTCTTTTTCTTTTCAGAAACAAAGAAAACCAGTGTCAAGCCCAGCTTCTGATTGTTGGCAGACACGAGCAGTCAACTTTGTACAGCATTCTTCTACAATAAAGGCAGATTTGTTTGGGTTTTCTTTTAATAATTAATAATAGTTCAAGGTTGAACTGGCCACTTCCACAGGGTGTATCTCTGCCTTCGCCCTATGAGTACTGGGACAGCACCCTTCATGACTATGTTCAGGATAAATAATAATGAACGAATGAGTGAATGAATGAATAAATAAATGAACAAACGAATGAATGAGTGAATCATGATGTGCATTTGAAGGGTCTACCACCTGGTGTGAAACACTACTGATCCTCCAGTATCCCCAAACTGCATGTGTGTTTGAAGCTGTACTTCCCCTCATAACTGTGGTGCTTCAGGGATTTTAGCAGTGTTACCACAACCATACCACTTACACGGAGCTGCACCTAGTTTCACTCAGCCCTCATGGAATTCTCACGAATGATTGTGGTTTAAGATCATTTTCAGAGTTCAGTATCAGAGCCAAAACAAACTAGTGTCAGAGCGGTCCTAACTTCTGGTATTAAAACACTCGTGCCCCCCCACCTCTCTCTCTCTCTCTCCGTCTCTCTCTCTCCGTCTCTCTCTGCCCCCCCACCTCGCTCTCTCTCTCTCTCTTTCTCTCTCTCTCCTTCTCTCTCTCTCTCCTTCTCTCTCTCTCTCTCTCTCTCATTGTCTCTCTCTCTCTCCGTCTCTCCCTCTCTCTCTCTCTCTCTCTCCGTCTCTCTCTCCGTCTCTCCCTCTCTCTCTCTCTCATTGTCTCTCTCTCTCTCCGTCTCTCCCTCTCTCTCTCTCCGTTTCTCATTGTCTCTCTCTCTCTCTCCCTCTAAGGGCTATGAGCTTTGTTTTCCTTTCATGTGTTTTTGTTTGTTTTTAATTAAAGAAGGAGGTGGAGGAGAGGAGAGAGAAACCTCAGAAACGGGGAGGGAAGTGAGCAACAGCTTGAAGGGGGGGGAGAGAGAGAGAGAGAGAAAGAAAGAGAGAGAGACAGACAGACAGACATGAGAGAGAGAGCTAGTGTGTGTGTGAGTGAGTGAGTGAGTGAGTGAGTGAGGTGTAAAGGAAAGAAGAGAGAAGAAAGAATGCTGGTCTAAGGAATGGAGCTGCAGAAAGGAAAACAAGGTTGTACACTGAACGGTTTGTCCGGTTTTAACTGTAAGCAGCCAGTTTACGGCAGCATGCAAACGAGTCATAAATGTTAGCAGAGCACACACACACTCCCGCCAAAACTTACATGGGCAAATATGCGCACACACACACACACACACACACACGCACGCACGCACGCACGACACCACTGATCATGCTACGCTGGTTACTCATTGACCGGCAGTTCCTATAACACGCCACACTATTACAAAGAGAGGAAGTAACACCCTAACCAGCTACAGGACCCTGTCCACACAGGACCATGAACTTGAGCTGTCATTCTTATGAGTGAGTGTGTGTCTGCTGTTGTGTGTCTGTTTCATATCCTCTGCTCTGTAAGAAAGTCAGACAGCTCATGCACCACACACTCCCACCGACACATAGTTCAGCAGAGACAGTCCCCCCGTGCTGCCTCAAGCCAGTTAGCTATGAATGAGATACCACAAACAACCGACCTTCAATGGGAGAGCAGAAGTGGCTTCCCGCTGAAGCCACAACACACACACAGACACACACGCACGCACATACTGACGCACGCACATACATACACACACACACACACACACACACACACACCATGTAATATACAGTACAAATCATCTGCCTCTGCTAGAGGTGGGCAATATGGAATCATACAAATATCATGATACTTTCTGCATACTTGATTTTGCGCTGAATGTGCTGAACTGAACCCAGTTAAACAGGACTAATAATGCTCTCTTTGTCATGAAACATGCAGTTCCTCATGTGCAGTGTAATAAGTACAACACACACACACACACACACACACACACACACACACACACACACACGTTTTCTGCTAGCAAGCTAGAGCCCACACACGTTCTTATTACACTGCCCACCCATAGCCCTTGCAAAGAACCGAGACCTGAGGAGCTGAGGAAAGCACTAGATGAACACACACACACACACAGGCGTGCACCATCAGGCTGGTGTCTTCCTCAGCAGGGTGACAAGGAGAAGCCCAGGAACTAACCAAATGGCAAAGAAAAGCCACACACATGGTGACAAACTGATGCACGCGCACACGCGCACACGCACACACACACACACACACACACACACACAAACATAGCCCTTCACTGCCTTACCCACACAATGGTTGTTAAGCACTGGTGCAGTAGTAGAATTGCAGGCTGGAGCCACGCTCGCCGAACTGTCTTCCATTCTCCTTTTACAAATGTGTGCTGAGTGTGTGTGTGTGTGTGTGCTGTCTTCTTGTGGCAGCACGTCCTCTTCTCAGAAAGCTGCTTCTGTGCTCCCCTTCGCCCCTCTCTCTCCTTCTCTCTGTCTGTAGCAAGCGCTCTTCTTTTTGCAGTCCCTTCTGTGTCTGCCTCTTTCCTCTTCAACAGTGTCTTAATCCTGCCCCTCTCTCTCTCTCTCTCTCTCGCCCTGCACACGTCTGCCCGCGCACACAAAGCCTGCAGAATGAGAGCGAGGGAGCGAGTGAGAGGGCCGGGCGGAGGAGGAGATAAAGGATAAAAAAAGAAAATCTGGCTGGCTCAGGGAGTGGCCAAAGCGCTGCGCTCACACATCTTTAACCTCTGCCATTCCTCCACACACACACACACACACACACACACACACACACACACACACACACACACACAGTAATTTTACTCTGCTCAGAGGAAGAGGGGGAGGGGAGACCAGCATAGAGGAGGAAACCACGTGGAGGTGTCAAACTGCCGCAAAACACACACACACACACACACACACACACACACACACACAAACACACCTAAATCAACTCTATCAAGAGATTTGAAAGGATTTTATGTTTGTGAAGCTTCGCATTTGATCAGGTACTGTGATGGTTCAGTAAAGTTCTGCAAGTTCCAATTCCTCATTCATGGAAGCACAAAGATGAAATTGTATTTTTCTAAGTACTTTTTTTTTCAACATCCAAAGTGCATGTGTCCACTTTTTTTAACCATGAGTCTGTTGGGTTAGGAGTTCAGTGTGTTTAGTGTTTAACACACACACACACACACACACACACACACACACACACACACACACACACACACACACACACACACACACCCCAAAGAACACTATTCTCAGTGCAGACAGGCTCATGGCAGAAGTATTGTAGTCATGTGTGATTTGTTTGCTATGGTCCGTTCTCAGTAGTGTGTTGATACAAAAACACACATCTAAATAGACTGATAATTGGCGTGAGAGATCTGTTGCCCTTACTGTTTTTTTTTTTTGTTTTTCTATTCCTCACCCTCACTCAATGTCTGTCTCTCTCTCTCTCTCTTCTCTCTCTATCTTCTCTCTCCTCTCTCTCTCTTGTTGCAAGTTGAGAAAGATTATAGAGATTATGATAATGAAAATGGTATTTATAAACTGAACAAACATTACATTCAGAGTGATGTCTCTTTCTTTCCATGACTGACCAGCATGTATGGAGCCTTGCGTCGCCGTGCACATGTCCACATGCCATGTTGTTTAAAACCATGTTGGACACCTACATTTGTCACCCAGCCGCTGTAACTTGGCTTGTGTGGTTTATTTTTATTTGCTTGAAAGATTTGCCCAAAAGGGGTGTGACGGCTGCATTTGTAGTAATTCCACAGGAGACTCCAAAGTGATATTTGATCAGTTTGATCAGTACTTCTGATGATTCATTTTGAAGGTGGAAAAACTAATCGTGTTTTAGTGTGGACAGTTGAGGCTGGCCTGTTAAATGCAGGTGTATACAGTAAACCCCCATTACGTTCCAAAAGCACCTGCGTAGGGTGAATAAACGTGAATGTGATGTGGTGGGGAAAAAAAAGCCTATAAATGCCTATTTTTATAGTGTTAACCCTAAATATGTTTCCAAAACACTTTAATTTCATTTTAAACTCAGCTTAATACATTACCCTTAAAAAATGTAACGGTAAACCCATAGCCGTACTGTACAGTGTACTCCCGCAGTGCTAGAATGTAAAATATCAATGTTACCTCATTTACTGTACTGTAATTCATGCAAGAACAATGTCTTTGGTATGTGCTGTCGTTTTGGTGTAAGCAGGGTAAATACAGTAATAAATCAATGTAATTTACAATAAAACAATTACAGGGCATTAAGTAGAACAAAACGAAAAACACTCAAACGCGAGATGCGTCACAGGGCAGCGGCCAATCAGCAGCAAGGAGAAATAAATAACATTCTCGAATTGGCTACTTCCAAACCTCCTGCCTCTTCAGTATTTCACCATCGGTATTTCACCATCCCGAGACACGCTTTCTTCGTGTTCTCTCGACAGTACCAAAAAAAGTTGTTTTATATAGAAATGTAGCTGAATTTACATTAATATTTGTTACAAAATTAGTACATTTTGTAAAAATGTTTAATAATTTAGCACTAAAATGCCCGAAAAAAGCTGTGACATCTGGCCCTCATCCACCACACCCCCTCGTCCTCATGCTGGTTGGGTGTTTAGGCGCGGCACTGAGCAGTGGAGGCTCATTCCATTCAGGTGTCTGATTGCATTGCTAACCTCCGCGCCAAAACGTAAACAAGCAGCTTGAGGATGAGGGGGCGTGGTGGACAAGGCCCGGACATCACAGGGAAAAAAAAATGCGGAGCATATTGGCGGTTTCCACAAACAATTATTAGTTCGGAAAAAAATCAGTGAGAAACTGAAGCCATGTATAAGCGGGGGTGTGTGTGTGTGTGTATATGTAAGTAATGTACATCCACATGGGTAACTGTAGTGCTTTAAATCCACTGAACTCTGTTTTAAATTAAATTAAACAGTATAATGGCTATACCTTCTCATATCTGGTTCATAATCATATGCACATTTCATTTTCTGGCAATTGCATGAGCAAGTATCATTACTGATATGCTCAGTGTAGCCCTGATCTAATTTGGACCAGCCCAGTATAAACGACTAATTTTAGCCTCGGAGCGAAGGTCTCTAGAAGCAATCTGTGCCAAAAGCCACTTGCTGAATATGTACACATGAAGTATTTTCAAACACGTATCCAAATGAGAAATTGTCCCAAGGGGTGACTGCCCTGTTAATATTGATTAATGATCAATATCAAAGACTTTTCCAACCTCTTAACTGACAGTTGCAGCTCCGGTTGATGGAATGCAGCAGCAGAATGGCTTATTAAGTTTACAAAAATGTTTAACTGCTTTTTCAAGCATTCATGTCCCAGATATTTCAGGTTTTTATTTTTTTCCCCTCTAGCAATAATTCATTTTACATCACTGTTTTCCAGCCTCTCTTTAACCCAGACAAGCTGTTGCTTTGCCTTTAAGACTGACATATGCAAACTACTTCTGTTCTGATTGGCTCGTTCAGCTTAAAACGTCTCTAATGACCAGCATGTACTAAATTGCCGTAGGCTGCAATGAAGGATATATGTAAATGTGTTACTGCTGAACGTAAAGCTCTTGCTTGACTGAACTGACTATAAAGTGGTCCCTTATATTTACACGTGAACACAGCACAGCACACAGTATGAACAGTGTGAAATTCTTTCTCTGCATTTAACCCAATCACCAAGTGAAGCTGGTGGCTGCCACCAACGAGGGGCACCCAGGGAGCAGTGGGTGGGGACGGTACCTTGCTCAATGATGTAGTCCTGGGATTCAAACCCATGACCACCTAATCACAGGTGACAACTCCCTAAGCACCACCAGCCGCCCCAGTAGAGTATATAAATTGTTTACTATAGAGTTGTTTATGCTATAGTACACATGTATACATTGTTTACTATGTACTATTTAAGTAATAAATCAATAGAACACAAATTACAGTTGTGTTATAGACCCCACTGAGTTATTATTGGACCAGTTTTAAAAGAGCTAAGCCGAAAGAAAGCGAGAGAGAGAGAGAGAGCATGAGCGCAGAATGACAATGAAAAGAGAAAGCCTAGTTGGTGCCGTCATACTATGCAGGCTAAATGCTCAACAGATGCAACTGCTGTATTTCTGCATGCATTTTAACAAACTTGAGATATGTAAATCCTTACTGGGCTAGAAATCTGCAAGTGGAGGTTAACAATTACATCATCTGTTCTACATAACTAATGTAGATTAAATTGAAAGAAATTGAGACAGGCTGCAAGGTGCCTAAAGATACAAGGTACCTAGATAAAGGTGTTCCAATCACTCAGCATTCAGCACCACCAGTATACTGATCACCACCTGATCATCTGGAATCATCTGCACCTGTTTATTTACTGGTTTAGGTCTTTAGTTTGACATGCTTTGTTCTGCTTGAATGATTCATACGTAGGTCACTGTGTGGTTTAACAAACAAAAAACATTCTTCTGAAACTGGTCAGGTTCAGGGATTATGCACTATATGGGCGAAAGTATTGGGATGCCTGACCATTACACCAACAGGGATGTTAATAACACTGCATTCAAATACATAGACTTTAATATTGATTTGGTCCCCCTTTGCAGCTATAACAGCTTCCACTCATCTCAGAAGGCCTTCCACAAGAGTTTGGAGTGTTTCTGTGGGAATTTGTGCCCATTAATTCTGTAGAGTATTAATAAGCTCAGGCACTAATGTCGGAGAAGGTGGTGGCCAGTCACCACACCAAACTCATCCAACCATGTCTTTATGGTGCTTGCTTTGTGCACTGGGGCACAGTCATGCTGGAATAGGACCTTGGTATGCTGGAACATGAAGGCTGCCCTTCACTGGAAGAAAGGGTCCAAGACCAAACCCTGAAAAACTGAAAAACAGGTGTGTCCCAATACTTTTGTCCATATGGTGTTTATGTTGACATCAGGCGTAACACGCTCTGTAAAGCTGATTGGACACACCCCCTTCTTGACCTGATTGGTTAAAACAGCTGCCAATAAAACCGCTAAACGGTTAAATAGGTAAATTCCCTTTAAGGCTTCTCAGAAAAGGCGTCGTATATTACATAAACAAAAACAAAAATATCTTAAGTGTAAGCAGTGAATTAAGTTGAAAGGTGAGGTGAAAAATATTTTGCTCTGTATTTTTTAACTGGTTTCACTGCGTGTCGGTCGTTTGTTTATCTTTCTTTTCTATCCGATTTTATTACGTAATCCAGGAGCTTCGATTTTATTGGCCAGCTCGGTGGTTGCGTCATTAAGCACGACGGACTGCTCGACTTCAAAACAAACCTCCTCTGCTCCGGAGGAGCAGGGCTCTTTATTGCAGTAAAGACGACTTCTCCCACAATTTAGACCACTCTAGGTCAACTCCCACGGCTGCTACGCGTCCGTCTGCACGTCCGAGTGTGTGTTCATGTGGTGAGGGTCTGGCAGTCTTACGCAAGCCTCACACGCTCACACTCACTCTCACTCGCTCTCGCTCTCACCATGTCTGACGTTGCTGCTCCGACAGATAACAACGGAGACCCGGGATTAAACGGTACGTTCCGTCGACCCTCTGCATTACACCAGCCTGTCATATACACAGGATGACGGAAAAGCCCTTATTTAACCGCATTTGTTCATTTCTGAGACTTTTTTGCATTATTTAGCACTAAATGCGATGGTCCCCTCCGAGTTCGACAATTTTGTGTGGGGTTGCGCTATTTTTTATTGACAACCGTTTTGACCAATCAGGACGGTCTGATATTTAAAAGGGGCGGGTTCACAGCATAGAATGACTGTCTGTGAGCCAATCAGCGTCTGCCTGTAATGTCAACAAGAAAAAATACAATTGAAGCTAGCTTAAGTGGAAATATAAATTACATATGTTTATAGTTTCTTCTACACAGTTTTGTTCTAAACGTAAAAGAAAGGTAAAGAAACTTTAGTAAGAGTGCTTGTTTACTCTTTTTATATTTAGTTGACACGTTTAGACCTATTGTGTGAGATTTGGTAGTTAGTTAGCTTTAAAGCTAGGTGACAAACCCAAGACTGAATTGACTTGGTTTAAAGACTACTTTTTTTCAAAAACAAATATCTGAGTCACTCTTTTGGCTTTGTAGGATTAGTTATGTGTGTTTGAACCCACTTCAGTGATATCCAGATGTAAACATTGAGCCCCGACTTAAAAGGGTCCCCAATCCTCCCATAAGTTATCAGTCAACATGTCCAGTAAACAAGTTGGACATTTTTATTCTTGCTTTCATGAATGTATTGTGTTCCACACAAACTTCTCTAAACCTGCAACGCTGGCACACTCAGCCCTGCATGCGTGGAATCACTAACGAGCTTTATATGCGGTGGTTTTATTGATTTGTGTCTAAATATTGAGACAAGCTGCATGCAGTTAAGACATGAACACATTTTCTGTCTCGCCCATCACACCATACCAGGAGTAAACAGCAAGTCAGCACTTTACCATCGCCTGAGCTGAAAGCTGTCTGAGAAGGAGAGAAAGAGACAGACATAGATAGACTAACTCTTAACTTCCACTCCACGAAGCTGGATTTCTCAAGAATCTCAGTCCACTCTATTTCTAGAGTGGACATTTCGGACGTGTGAAAAATCAGGCAAAAGTTTTTAGGAGACTGAAAATGGAAGTAGGGCAGTAATGAGGGGTGTGTGTGTCATGACAGTGGCATGAGTTTCTATTTACATAGCATGTTCCATGTAGAAGTGGGTTAGTGTGTCGTGGAGGGTTTGAGACATCTGTTAGGTGGAGACATTAAATGCAGTCTTTCTGAAATTATCCCGCTTGTATTAGTATAACAGTGTGCATAATTACATGTGCTTAATGGACTTTCTGCTGCCTTTGACAGTTGCATAAAGGTCTACTTTTAATCAGCATATGCTTTTTAACCACTTTCCTGGCTGTAAAACATGTGGGTGCCAATTTGCCCGTCTACAAACAGTGGAAAATTTTTGTGAGTGCCGTACGTGCCCAGTGACACGAAGAGGATTAGGCTCCATCCCACTGTCTAACCTTCTTACAGATCTCACTGCAAGTTCAGGTCTGCTCTCATTACTGATACAGTTCAGTATCACAGTATTTTATGAATGGAACAGATTGTACTATGATATTTAATATCAATAATAAAATGAATGAAGGCTTGCTACTCAAGAGCTGCTCCTATATTCAACTAAATAATCTACACTGAAAGAAAATTATGCTGTATATTGCATACTAACCAGACTGCAAGGAAACGTACTATTTATTTAATTGTCATGCATTATGTGCTGTTGAGTCCAAACAAACCTGAAGCAAGCACAAAATTACACACAATGCTGTTATCCATCAGGTTCTGGAGAGATACATTGTGTAAAGTGCACAAAACACAGTTTAATAGGACTAAACACAGACTGCTTGGCAACAGGGGCACCACAGTATTCTGGAAGAGACTGTAATCACAGGTAAAAGGCTGTTGTCTGGTTCCACAGATTACTCAGTTCCACTTAAAGCCCACCTGGATGCACTGGAGCAAGAGTTGGACTAAGAGTGGACTGTAGACGTGGCTGTTTACAGTCTGTAGGTGTACATTTAAAAGCCTTGATCAGGAGTGGTCAGAGCAGGATCACAGCTGCCCCAGATGGGCCCTGCGTTAGCCAACATGCAGTAAAAATGCATTTTGTCCATTTTAGAAGAACTGACTGGACGGTATGTCCCATCAGTCATTTTTGTTCGTGTTATGATAAGCCTCCTGCTGGATCATATCCCTTTGATCTCTCCATGTAAATCTGTGTGACAGCTGATGCCCCGTGACCCAAGGCTGGCCAGAATGTTCAGCCTCCGCAGAGGCATGGCGACTGTTTACCTCTGCTGATGCAAACAGAAGCTTGTGGACAGCAGGTCAGCACTGATCATTCCATGTTCCATGTCAGGATTAGAAAAGAGATAACTTCTGTCTGTGTGCATCCATGTTTCTGTATATTTTTAGGGATAATACTGAGTCCTAGTATTCACTTGGATGTCACTTTGACACATATAACCTACCTAAACAAATCTGTGCAAGGTATGTCCCTTCATGTCAACGGTGCTCCCTGATGACAGTGGTCTTTTTCACCAGGATAATGTGTCCTGTCGCACCCAGTAAACCCTGTTCAGGAATGGTTCAAGGAACATGACAACTTGTTCAAGGTGGTCTACAATCCAGTCAAGCATCTCTGGGATGTGCTTCACAAACTAGTCCAATCAATGGAGCCTTCACAACTTATGCCACTTTTCACTTGCACAAGGAATTACGGCGGAATAAGAACAAACGTTTTTCTACTACAAGTAAAGCAACTCGTACCCGAGCCATACACATGCTGAGCTGACTGTATCACTGCTTTCTGTTTGGTCAAAAAACGGTCATGACAACAGATAAGACTTGTAAGAAGACCACTGTTTTCTGTTTTACTGTCCGCACAAAACATCAAAATGGAGATACAAACTAACAACTTGGAAGTCAGACAACTATTTGTTTGGGTGTTTTTTTAACACTGTGAGAAATGCAAAGGTTTACCAGGACATTGCTAACTAGTTAGTTGAGTTAGGTTTTCATTGCATGGCTAAACAATGCTGTGAAAAAACTTTAATACTCAAACAAGACTATAAAGAATTGAAAGACCACAAAAACAAAAGCTGGCTCTGCCAAAAACGTTTAACTTAGGAATAAACAATTCTCTCTGATTTTTGAAGTAACCATTGCGCAGCCAGCACGTTAGTAATACTGTTACTAGGCTGAGATGCCCTTAAAAATCAAAACGTCCTGAAGCTTCCATGCCATTGCAGTTCGGTTTAGGTACAGCACAGTTTCTGTGGACCTGTGAAACTACCTTTACAGGATTTGCTGATGTTTGGCACATCTTGGTGCCAGATACCACAGCACACCCTCACAGGATTGTGGAGTCCATGTGGAGACACAAACGTGTGTATGTGTGCATTTATACTCTGCTAGCTCATCACCATCTTAAACTCATGAGTCAAGTCAGTGGAGGTCCTGAAGTCACATGACCCGAATGTTTACCCTATTTGAGGAAGTCATGTGCTCGGCCTGGACATTCTTCCTCTCTTCCTGGGAAACTGGTCTGTTTCGAAATCACCAGGAACACTTTTTCTTTTGCACAAGCCTCAGTCCACATGGTGTGCAAACCTGTGATAAAGCAGTAGTTTGTGATGAGGCAGCAAAGCTGTTTAAAGGCCAGGGCAAGACATGGAAAGGCCAGCTCTCCTCTGCCAAGTCACGAACAATAAAGATACTTTGTGTGTGCGCGTGTGTGTGTGCGTGTGTGTGTGTTCCTGCATTTGCTCACGTAGAGCCTTGAGCAGTGAGCTCAGACATGGCTCGTATATCAGTGGGTTTGTCCAGGGAGGGAGAGGGAGGCATTTACTGTCCTTTCACCATGCTGTAAATAGAGCTTAGGCCAGAACATTGGGGGCTTATGGGGATTCCTTTCTGTCTGCCTGTGACTGACCATCATCCCTTTAAGTCAAATATATTTTTTATGGGCAGAGCATCTTTTTGAAGTGTTTTTATTATTATCTATTCTGTTCTTATTATTGAGCAATAGTCAAAGGACGATTTTGGCCCCCGTGCCTGTGTAACAGATTCAGCGCTGTGGGATGTGCTGGATAAACTAGTCCCAACCATGGGGTCTCCAACCTACAACTTACAAGATCTGCTGACGTCTTCTGAGGTATTGTGAAGGCCAGGTTTGAAGCACAAACATGTGAATGTGTGCATTCATGAGAAGACTCTGCTAGGAAATCAGAATACGAAATTGAAGAGGCATATCAGTGGATGTTTTGAGGTCACATGACTTGAATGTCTGAATGTTAGCAATGAGTTAATGAACTATCACTAACATGCAGGCTAACTGGTGCAGTGGTTTTCTCTACAGTGGGTGATGTGCTAGCATGTCAGCAGTTTGCTGAAGTAACCCTGAGGACAGGAAATATATTTTCATTGCTTCTAGTTCTAGCTGACGTTGGCTAGCTAATAGTTAGATATGTGTGTCCCCTTACAGTTATGTGTGAACGCACCATAGTGGAGCACAAAGTGTGAACAATGAGAAAGTCCTTCCACACAGAAGCGATACGTGGTCATGAATTTTAGTTCGGTTCTAAGAAAAAATCTGTGAACGACTAAGGCTGCAAACTCTGAACCGCAACTTCGTAGGAGAACACTGTATTTCAAAATTGCCTTTTATACCAGTCATAAAGAAATTAGACTCCTTGGTTATTGCTGTCAATTGCTACCACAAAAAGGTTTTTAATATGGATCCCTGTTATTGCGTCATACGCTATATTAGTGCATAAATGGCAGATGGCTTAAACCAAACATGTCTGCTGCTCCTACATGGCATACAGAGAGCTAAATGTGTTCCTGAAGATCTCCTGCGCACTGCACCTTTTGTTTTAGAACATGTTCTTAACTCATCTATTCTGGTCAGACAAGTTCTTCAGGATCATCTGAATATTGGTGCATAGAGTTTTTAAACAGGGCTGGAGTGAAGTGTGGCTGAATGTCGAATTAATTCAGGAAAACCTTCACTCTTCAGATCAAACAGGAATGTAAATGTGACTTCACGGAGAATCAAAATAATTGCTGTCGCTATCAGTTATATTAGTCACCAAGTAAAAAATTTAGATGATTGAGTGATTAGGGTTTTAACAAAGACCAAACAATAAAATGGGCTTAACCAGGATCAGAAAACTTTATTGAGCCCACAGGGACAAGAAGAATATAAAATATGTCAAAACTCTCTAGAAAAGCTCTGAGAATGTTTTATAGGAAATACACTATACTATGTTCACAGAATGCTGTGGATATAACTACTGTAGATAACTGAAATTAAAAATAAATTTTGTCCATTAGGATGCCTGACATATGTAGATCTCCTCTTCAAGATCTACCTTCGTGCTTTGCTTAGCTCCAACCTGAACCCCCTTTACTTAACGCTCCAGCCAATCAGGGACTTCTAATGTAATTCATTAACCGGAGCAGGTGTTGCAGAGAGTGGCTGAAACTAGACTTCTCAAGAAGGTAGATCTCCAGGGGCAGGGTTGGTGACCACTGATCTGTAGGATATATTCAGAACGCTCTGCTGGAACCTGACTGACAGCACCTGAAGTAAGAGTGGAATTTCATTTAATCATATGAAATCTACCCATATTGTTTTACTATATTAATCACATTAAATACAGTTATGTAATTCATTACATATTTATTGAAATACTTTTGCATTCGATTTACATTTATGTTTGGAGGCTGCAATTACAAATTTCTGCAGTTTCAGTGGCAAACAGTGTCCAAAATGAGTCTAGATTGGTCTATTACTTGATAACAGCAACTGATATTGACGACCCTCATTTTTTTGATCTTGTGACAAATAACGTTGTTAACGTTGTTATATATATAAAATTACATTGACAAGGGAACAGGGTTTATTTGTACCTTTTTCATAGCTTAACCTTTTCAAGAAAAATAAAGTCTGGAGTCAGAACAGCAAACTAATACTTGTATAACTGCAACTGAATATACTCCAGTAATGTTCCCTAAAGTTACTAAAGACATTTTTATTGAGGGTCCCAGCCCAATGACTATGTTTGTGTTTGATTCCGGAAAGACTTTGGGTTTTTTTATCTGAGAGTGTATTGAGCTGGAGAATGACCAGTCGGCTTTGTAGCTCTGTGTCTGGCCAGAAATACATGTCAGTAAATGTTTGCAGTGTAAGATTGGCAGCTGGTGGTTTTGCAAACTGTTTCGACATCTCAGTCTAAAAATAACCCACAGCCTCCTGAGTGCATGCCTCTGGTTAGCTGGAAAGGAAGGAACTCGGGACAATGAAGAAATCAAAGACTTGTTTTGGTGTAATTCGAGAGGAGCTGGCTCTTGTTTTTCAAAATATATCAATAGAGATAACGGTAGAAGTTACTATAGTTCATGCTTTCTCTTTCTTTTTCTCTCTCTCTCTCTTTCTCTCTCTTTCTTTATTTATTTATATACTTCTCAGGAAATGAGACAATGGGTAGATGCAGTGATTTACTGCAATCTGTGTAGGCATGTAAATACAGTATAGAACACAGTGTTTGTTTTATTCTAACCAGCTTTAACGTTAATATTTGGTCTCAACACCATTTTAACCCCCATTCACAGCCTGAGCCCTCTCTGACAAGCTTTCTTGTCATTTTTAAGTGTTTTCAGGAATAGTTCTCCAGAGTTCTTGAAGGACATTCCAAAATGTACTTCCAATCTTTGATGTGATGACAACTAAACTCAGCAAAAAAAGAAACGTCCTCTGACTTTCAACTGTTTTTATTTTCAGTAAACTTAATGTGTAAATATTTGTATGAACACTAAAAGAGTCAACACCATAAGACATAAACTAAAAATGTT
>JBBPCY010121015.1:0-17680 GCA_037974405.1 Brachyalestes nurse | reverse complement strand
CATATCCTACATATATGCGTTCATGCATATGCGTATTTATCAGTGTACATATACACATACGTGTATACAGAGAATACATATATACTGTTTACACAGCATATAACCTACACTTTTTTTTCTTTTCCCAGAGGTTCATGCAAGCTGTCATTTTACGTCAGAAACATACAGAAGTCATTTTCACATTATCTTTTTCCTAAATGCATATTATTTAAAGTGTGACTGTGATATGTAAATATCCGTCCTGATTGGAGACTATGCATTTCCCCTTACATACAAACTTTATAACACTTTGCCAATATGGACAGGCAGTCACATACAGATCAGAAAGTAAACAGTTTGTTTTGTTACTTCGATAATGTTTACATATTTGGATTTCTCTCTTAATTTCACAACTGAGGACTCTCCAATGTACACCTGTGTGTGTGATTAATTATATTTTTATTTACACACATACACACTTCTATATTCGTATTGTTGTATTATTGGCATAGTGTACAGTTTTGTTTAGTGTAGAGTTTTTATAGTATTGTTATTGGTCCACTTGGAGCAGTAACAATGCAAATTCCCCACTTACGGGGCTCTCTGATCGTCTCATAAATCCTACGTGTGCAATATGCTTACTAAGCTGCCAGGGAAGGAATGCAACATATGTAGAAACATCTCATACTTACAAACGGGTGGTCTTTCCTCCAAGCCTTTCGTTCTTGCGCTAGACGACTTAAGGCTATACCAGACATGACTTACAGTCTTAAAACGATGGAGACAAACCTGGAGAACAGCAGGGGACAGTCAGTGCTGGAAACTGCATGGCCAGTCATCATTAAAGCTCTCTTTACCAACACTTTCAACAACAGAAGATTTAAAAAAAAAAAACACAATGTAAATAGGCATCTGAAGCAGAACAGATCTGAAAAGGCTCCTAAACCATAGTTGGGGACCTAGGTGTCAATCTGAAAAGAAATAACCTGATAGTACATGAGCTTAAAAAGAAAGTTTAACATGCTAAACAAGCCAAAATTGTACAATTTTGCCTCTTTTGATAAGAAATGTGCTCTTAAGTGTCTCATGAACGTGCATGGCATGAATCTATTGCGTCTACTTTGCTCAGAGTGGCGCAAACCAATCTGAGCGGGCTGAGCCTCCATCATCTGGCGCAAAAAACCTCACTGCGCACTTCTCGCCTTTTCGACCGCAACGGGCTAAAATAGCGCTTCATGACATATCAGAACGTTAAGAAAAACCAAATAAGAGCCTTGTTTGTAGAGATAAGCAGTCAGAAAGTTGGAATAATTGTTAGAGAAGCCAATAAAGCCGCACGGCCAGAGCTAGCCGATGCTAACAGAGGAGCTAACGCCACCCCGAACAAAAACAGCCCCTTTCAGCCCAGCCCGACCAGGAGTAAACACGGCCTCAGACTCTCCTCACACTCACCCTCGACAAGATAAAATGTGGTGTTGTTGTAGTCACCAGTGCACAACCGTTCCGAGAGCTAAACTCGAAGCAATTCCCCTCTAAAGCAGCCGGACGGAGAAGTTTCCCTCCTGTAAAAACACGGAATAAATAGGACCGCGAGGAACGAGAGAGAGAGACGCGCCTGATCAAAACTCTCATCATACACAGGCGCTCAGACCTAGCGAAGATTCACACCAGCTGAGAGAAATAAACAGTGATTAAAACGTAATTTCGTGATTAAAACGTAAAAATCCAGTCAGGTTTATTTCTATAGCACATTATCAGGGACAAAAAGGCCCTTCAATGGGCTTTACAAGAAAATAGAATGAAAAAGAATAGAATGAAATCATGAGGCAAATCAAAGAAAATTAGAAAAAGATCAAATAAAATAATTTAAGAAATAAAAGAATAATAGAATACGATAGAATTAAATAATGGAATAAATAAAAGAAGACAGAGGGAAAAAAAGAAAAACAAAAGATACGATAATAGTAAGGACCACCATGTTAGTTATAGAATAAAACAATAGAGTGAAATCAGCTGATAGAACTAAAGCAGAGAACGTTTTTGTGATTCAACGTGTTTCTGATTAAAACGCATTTGTCGTCACAAGAACGTAAGATAACAATGACATAGAATCAAATGATGGAAGAAATCAAAGAAAAATAAAATAGGATCAAATGATAAAAGAAATAGAAGAAAAGACAATCCTTAGAGACCACCACGAGAACCGACAAGTTACAGGAATAGAATAAAAAAAAATAATTAAATGATGGAAGAAATGAAAGGATACATAGAAAAAAAGAAAACAAAGTGAAGGTAATCCCGAGAACCACCAAAAAAATACACCAAGTTACGGGAATAGAATAAAATAAAATTAAATATAATTAAATAGAACTTATAGAAATAAAGTAAATGCATTTGTGATGAAAAGTTTATTTCTATAGCACAACACAAAAAGGTCACTCAAAGTGCTTTAGAGGATTATATGAAAACAGAATAAAAGAATGGAAGAAATCAAAGAGGAAAAAAGCCTTAGAACCACCACGAGAACCACCATGTTACAGGAATAGAAAAAAAATCGAATAATGATCGTAAATGATGGAAAAAATAAAAGAAAACATAGAAGGAAAAAAAGACTAAATGTTCGTGAACAGGTAGTATTTGGGAAGTTTAAGTACTAATTATAAAAAAGAATAACGATGGGCTTTTTAAATTCAGTATATGGTTTAAAATGTCTCCTCTGACAGGCGGTGTGCTGGACAGCTGTGTTTAAAGACTCTGCGTGGTGCTGAAAGAACTACAAATACCAGCAGGACCACAGAGCCCGAGGCAGAGCACGTTAGATGGGACTGTGCAGAGAGGCAGTGGCCTCATACGCCGCCTCCTCTTCTGCAGCAGCAGCAGCAGCAGCAGCAGCAACTGCTTTGGAAACTTTTTCAGCCTTCTGTCCAGGCGTTGAACAGGTCAGAATACATACATACATAAACACATATACACATACATACATACATACATAAACACATATACACATACATACATACATAAATACATATACACATACATACATATACACATACATACATACATAAATACATATACACATACATACATACATACATACATACATACATAAATACATATACACACACATACATACATACATAAATACATATACACATACATGTTTAGTCAGCTGGTGGTCTGGTGGTTAGGAAGTTGCTCCTGCGATCATAAGGGCGTGGGTTCGAATCCCAGGACTGCTTCTGGTACCACTGAGGACCACTGTGGTACCACTTCTCCCCAGGCGCCCCCCGTTGATGAACTTGTTAAATGCAGAGACAGAATTTCCCACTGTTCACAACGTGTGCTGTGGTGTGTTCACACCTGACTGTAAGGGGCCACTTAATGAAACTTTTGTTTTGAGGGAAATGCATCATCCTGTCACCTGTTACTGATGATGCTGCACTTTTTTTTCTTTGCAGACATAAAAATATAGACAGCACAAGAGGCGGTGCTTCGATTTTCACCACAAAACCACATCCTTGATGAATGCTGTCCCAAACGTCATCTGCTGAATGAACATGCAGCTCAGTGGCGGGACAGTGGCAGCGTTTCAGTGTCCTGCTTATAAAGTAATGTTTGGTAGAGCAACGGCAGGGAGCTCTCAAGCCTTTTACTGGGATCTGAAAATGTCTCTGGTAAACTTTCTTTGAAGCTGTCGCTGAAGCTTATCCAGGTAAGTGAGAAATTCTTCATTCCTGTTTCTTCACAGGCTTACAGACTAGTTAAAACATGACTCGCTTCTTGCTCATTCTTTCACCTCCTCTTTTTTTCGTCTCCCCTTCCTCATTAGAAGTGAAGTTGGTGGAAGTGAAAATGTTTTCATGTCTTGCTCTTTCTGAACGGCGGGGTTTCATTATTTTTGCACCTGTCACTGCCTTGTTTTCTGTACTCCAATAGGTTATGAAACGAACGACTATATTAGTATTTTATATAGTGTGTTATTTTTTATCTTTTTTCATTTTTTTAATGAATTTTTTATAGATTTCACTTCTGCGCTGAGTGATATGAGGCTGAGCTGAGCTGGACGCTGATCTTGCCAGTGCATCTTCGTAATGGCTGCTGCGTACCAAGCCGCTTTCCTCTTTGTGGTCTGTGGACTTTTTCAGGGCAGTAAGTACGAGCTCCTCCAGTTTCCTCGAGCGTGTGTTGGTTTATATCCGTGTCAAATCTGCTCTCTGTGAAATTGTCTGGATAGAAAGATGACCGGTGACTGTTCCTGCTTTTTTTTAGTGAATGCGTGCAATGTAAAGTGCACCACAGACTACTTGTCCATGCTGAACTGCTCCACTTCAGCCTCGGCAGGACCAGCATCTTTTGATGTGGAGGCAGTGTGCAGGTAAAAGTTCGCCTCGCGTTCAAACTCTTTCCTGTTCAAGCAAGTTTGAAGATTTAAAGTGGCACATAGTTATGAAAAGTCTGTTCAGAAATATTGGCTTTTCCCTTCCAACTGTATTTTAGCTGCTGAAGAACTTACAAACTATTTTTGTCCATTTTCAAGGCATCTACTGAAATAAGGACTTTGTATTAACAGACTTTGTGTGGACTTGTATTAACTTTGTATCGATGGAAGTCATCATCCCTGTTTTGTTTTTTTGTTTTTTGTTTTTTTCCCAGGGATGAGTTTGAATCAGTGGAAGGGACCTGTGTCATTAGGCCACCCCAAGAGTGGTGTATAATAAAACCAGAAAAATTTTACTTTCTGGCTAATCTTGACACAAACTGCACCATAAAAATAAAACCATTAAACCAGCAAGAGACTGAGGAGTGCACTTCGATCGTGGATTTACGCTCTGTCAGTACGTATCTAATTTACTGGCCATCGTTCATCTCTTCATTTCAGTCAAATTACTTCCTCATAATCCAACCATTTTGTCTTGTCTTTAAAGTTAAGCCACAGCAGCCGTTCAATCTAACTCTTACGGAAAGTAATGGCAATTTTAGCCTCTCCTGGGACACGGTCTATACATCAGATGGTGGCCTGGATGGTGAATTGATGTACAAGGTGCGTTTAAAGCCGAAGGAAGACCTGGATGAGGTAAAAGCTTCTGTCCTCCTTTTTTTTCCAGAAGTATGAACTTATTTTTATTATATGTTCTGAGAAATGCAAACCCATCTCACCCACACAGAAGCACTGCAAGGAGTTCTATATCAAAGAGGACCACCGGCACCAGGAGATCCCGTGTGAGATGCTCTTGCCAGGAAAAGCATATGTGGCTTCCGTCCAGGCTAGAGTCAATTCCCAAATTTATCCTGAAAGTGAATGGAGTGAGTGGAGTGAGTGGAGCACCAGCTCTGAGTGGACCTGCCCCCACACTGGTAATGCAACAAGATTCAGGACTGTAGTTTTTTTTTTTTTTAAACAAATTCTCAATTTCCCCACATAGGGATCAAGCCTATTTCTAGACTGCACCTTTCAATAGAAACTCTGCATTCAGAATGCAGGACTAGACTTAATCCCAGCCCACCGCAGGATTTACTGAAACATATTTAATGTGCAAAATTCTCTGGAAATCAGTGGTTCCTCGTGCCGTTACTGGCACATTATGACATGAGAAGAGGAGTTTAACAAATTGAAGCTGTTTGTATTTCAATTTCAGTTCATGAAAGTTTCAGGTTGTGAAACTTACTAACATTTCAACTTGCTAAAGGTCAGTGCAGTTAGTTTGAGGTAGATTTGTTTTTGTAGAAAGTGAGACTTCACTTTGTTCAAATAACCGCGGATACAGTGTTAAAACGTTTTTCACGATCCGTTCCATGACTTCAGGGCCATCGTTTTTACATCCAAGAAACTGATTACATTGGTAGGCCTTTATATGATTAACCACAAAGTAACACAAAGCTTTGGTCCTTCATGATTCATTCTATAGAATTCTGACACATCTGTTCTCATTATTACAGGTTCTCCTGATCTTCCGTGGCAAAACCGTTACCTTTGGTGGCTCATGCTGTTGATCGTCCTCCTGTTGATTCTCTTATTCGTCTTTGGAAAGCTGTGAGTTAAAATGGTGTTTTTGTTTTTTTTTTATTATTTTATTTCATTTGTTTAATTCCTCCTTTATTCATTTATTCACATTTTAGGTACTTTTAGCACGAAATCCTTTTCATCATAATGTGATTTACATTCCATTCATTTTTTTGTTGCCTATATTAATTAATTAAGACTTACATATAGAGCTTACTGTTCTTAATCTGATATTTTGACCTCTGTCTCCCTTCACATGAAACTGATCCACATCATCTCATGACTCTCCAAGATATCTCCAATCTTTCTTTGGATGAACTAAGACTTCTGTAGCACTTTTCTAATTGCTTGCCTGAAGGGATGGCTGAGGATTAGACAATTCGGCTGATCTGAAACGTTGATAATGCCTACACCTTTTCCAGTAACTGATATCACGTCTTTTACCGTACGTGCATCGTCCCTTCATGCCTCCCACGTTCACAGAAACCACAGTGGCAGCACAAAGTACCGCTTGCAGTCAGGCTTCGGTTCATGTAGGCAAAGAAGTGGAGGAAGTCAGACGTGCACGCACTTCTGGTGCATCGAACATTCTAACCTTTCAGTGCACTGAATTCTCATCGAAGTAGACAGATCTGAATTTCAATTACCATCAGTGCATGTGAAAGTGCCATTGCTCTGCTGTTTCTTCTCCAGCTGCAGGCGCATCACATAACCTTGCACCTCTCGTTAGTTCAGGTTACATTTGGCTTTCAAGAAACACTGCTACATTAAAAATAACCCGAAAGTATGTACGTTTTAGCCTGAACGTACAGTAAAAACATGAATCCGCTGAAGGTTATTTAAATGAGGATCTTCACTTTTCTTTCTCCTTTGCAAAATAACAAATCCGTCCACTGAAACCCGAAACATCCCTTAAGTTCTCATGTTCTTCTTTGATTCCCCCTTATTTTGACGAGAGTTGGCGAAAACACGGTGATGTAATGGACTTCTCTGTTTGTGTTTCCTCATCTTTAGAGGATGGCTTAAGAAGCTGGCCCACTTTCTGTATATCCCAAACCCCCAGTATTTCTTCAAACCCCTGTACCACACGTACCAAGGGGATTTCAAGGTAAGAAAACAGAAGCTGTCAGTGATGTTTTTTTTTTTGTTTGTTTGTTTTTTTTCCAGTTCAGCAGGAATATATACGGCTATCACGCCACGGTGGCCTTTCTTTTAACAGAAAGACTCCAGGACATATCATGCTTTAGCAGAAAGTGTTTCTCACAAGAGAGAAGATGGGCTTCAGAGGGACTTTCATATCTTGAGCGTAACCCTTGTCCTCCACCACATGCATGAAGGGACTCTGACATTTTGCGAATGAGTCAGTCTAAAGGGGCTTCAGAAACGCAGGGAGGGCTGTCAAGACGACATCTGGGTGGACTTGTTACATGCGCAAAATGAAAGTCGCGGTTCCTCCCCCCAGATGGAAAGTACTATGAGCTCAAACCCAAACTCGGATTAGGTGGGTAGTTATATATAGATGTTTTGATCTCAAAGGGGAATTTCCTAAAGATTCCACTGCCTCTGACAAGTTAAATCATCTCTCTTTCGCGACAAAGCTCAAAACATCAGCCGTTTTGTTTATTTATTTCTATTTTTTATATATATATATATTTTTTTCCCCCTTTTTTGTTTTCGTCTGGGTGGTATAAAGTGGTGGTTTGTGGTTGCAGCTGTGAAGAGAATGTTTCTTTCCTGAGAACCGAAATGGAGTTTCTACCATGTAACTACCCTCGTTATATCATCTTGAGTGTCGACTAATTCCAGAGGAAGTGGTGACAACAAAATGCTGGCAAGAGATCAAGAAAAGAAATTACTCTGCAGAGACCAAACATGCCCAGTAGAGGACAGTGACACTTTAATAAATGTTCTACAAGAATATTAACCATATCAGACATAATAAGCTTTAATGAATGAGCTATTGCTAGAAGTGACTAAGTTTACTAAGATTAAGCATTACTTATTATTATATTAAGATAAATCATGAATTATTATTATTATATTAAGATAATCATTAATTATTATTATACAACGAGTAATCATTCATTTTAATATTCATGATAATTACATTTACTAACATTAACTCCCTTGAACTGACTTTACAGTGTGTTCTTTTCACATATAACAGCGAGTTCGAGAGAATTTGATTAGAGTCTCAGACGGACATGACGGCCAATGACAGACATGACTGTTTAAATGTTACTGACTTACGAATAAATCTAATGTCACAATCGTTTTAATCTTCGAATGAACAAGTACATGATTTAGTTCTTTTGAATTTTAAGTTTATCTTTTCTTGCACACTGCTGCCTACTTTCTGATTGAGTCAGATGTGGAGCACTTATGAGTCAGAACTGTGACATTTAAGACATTTTACTCGATATGACTAATGATTTCTTAAGGGTGAGATAGTTTCAACCATTCATTTATCAAAATAGTCTATCTACTTATTTTTTTTAAATCCTTGTGCCCGACTTCGGTAAGCATAACTTGTGTTTTGTTCGACTCTGCACTTTGTGGTTTTGAAAAGGCCCTAGGATTATCGGTTTAGAGTGTTGTGCTGTTTTTTCACTGGCCATGCAATACTTCCCCTTTGCTAAATATAAATGCGTGGTGTTTAACCTCACTAGTATCTTTTCGGCATGTAGACTGTATGGAGCAAATTGGTGGGAAATATTTTTTTCATTACTTTCATTACATTACTGACTTATCGGTCTCGTCGGTCCAGGGCAAAACTAAGGAAGTGAACTTTCACACCAAACACCTTTTGTCTGATTGACTATGTTTGTGGTGGAGAGGGAAACAAAATTAACTAACAGACTTGCACAGTTATTGAACATCGAATAGTGAGATGGTTGAAATTGTGTCCAACACTTTATTTTCAGATAGTTCTTTTCACGAGGATGAGTGATGATAAAGCAAGGCTACACAATATATCATTTGGAACTCAAACATGACTTTTGTAAGCGCTGCATCAAGGTATTAATGTATTTGAGTGAAGTAACTCACCCTGGTCAAAAAAAGTCATACCAATGATTCACTTATAATGTAACCTGTTTGAAAACAAGCCTGCATTATTGACCAAAATGACAATAATGTGCTCAACAATTGTCCCATTATTGATTCACATTGATTCAAAATTGCAAAATGTGCAACAATACACCGATGAGCCACTTTATTAGGTACAACTACCTCGTATCTAAACTCATGTGTTTCTCTGTGTAATGGTTCTCCTTTTCCCAGCTCTCAGGACCCCAACAAACCAGCATGTACACTCACATAATAGTAACATGTTTGTAAAGTGTGCACACATGTATGCACACAGAGTTTTAAAGCGCTGTTTCCTCTTACTGATTATCTTAGTAGACGCATCTAACCTGTTGGGCCACAATGTAGATCCACCCTGTGCAACACACACACACATAGAAACAGATCACAAACATGCCAAACGTGTCTCTGCTGATTTGAGAACCAGCATCACCCAAATAATACCAGCACCCTGGTCCAATACAATGTAAAGAACTGTAACAAATGGTGCAGAGAAACACTAATATGGTAACTCCCAATAGACAGTGTGAAGATAAAAGGGAAGTGTACCCAATTTAGTGGTTTGTCTGTGTATGTTCCCAATACAAAGCATTCTGTCCGTATCATGCAGACCTCTAATGAAGATTCTCTGTTGTTGCAGAAATGGGTTGGGCCCGTGCTCACCTTCAACAGCTTTGACATCCTGGAGAAAAGCGTTCCTCTGCAGGTGCTCAGTGAGAAACAGCTGGCGGCTCTACCGCTGCAGAGGGAGCTTCTCCAAGATCCAGGCAGTGGTGGTAGCAGCCTGGGGGACTGGAGCCTGCTCAGCCTGGTCAACCCTGGCTCCTCCAAGCGCTACTTCCTTGGAGGCAGCAGCCTGGGCCATATCTCCATGGACACCGTCACGGTGTCTGGCCAAGAGGGCACCATGTCAGACTGGAACAGAGGAAGCAGACCAGACCCTGGCTTTTATGGGGCCAATCAAAGGGCACCTGGGGTCTCGGATGAGGACGACGTCCTGGGGCTGGACGAAATGGAGGGCTTGAATGAGCGAGGTTCTGATAATGACATTGAAGAAATCTCTCTGGACTCCTTTAGCTCTAATGAGCATTTGGACGATGGATACCCTCAAATGGGCCTGGACTTAGACACCATCGACAGTGGCTTCCTAGAATCGGACTGCTCGAGTCCAGTGAACTCTGAATGTGATGGCAGCGAGCAAATGGATGCCGCTTTGCTAGATGCTGCGGTGGGTGCCCATTCAAACTATGTCAAGCAGTGGGTGGCCTTCATACCAGCATCAGAGAGCCAAAGAAACTCTGAGCCGTAGAGTCTCTGGACTCAACAAGAGACCGCTTTTTCCTTCATATAACTTTGACTCTACGCTGACTGCTAGTCATGCAGTTTTGGGACAGTCCAAAATCAACGGCCAAACCAGCTGGATTTTATTACACGTTTAGCTCTGCATGACTGCTACCACAGCAGCCAGATCTACAGTGGCACCATGGCAGCTCTAAACTGCAGGAACAATAGACTTGGCATGCTTCTGAGAAAATCTTGGGGAAATGAGACACCTGATGCTATCACTCTGCTACAAATGGTGTTATGACTTGTTCTGATATGACTTGATGTAATCTCATTCTCAAAGTATTTCAGAGCGTTTGAATGTTTATGCATTTTGTTGTGTTTGAGGTGGAACAGAACGTATAGGGGGCATGGAAAATACAATGTGGAGATAGCCTGCTTGTTATCACGTTTTAGCGGGTTAGAGAAGACTGACAGGGATCTGATGAGCATGTGCTAATTCAGGGAGATAAGCCGGCTCAGGCATCATCAAGTGCCTTCAATCTGATAACGTCAATGCCAAATCATATCAGATCTTTTATGCACAGGATCTGAGTTGCTGAGCTCAGCTCAGTTACTGACCTTTCTCGTCTTTTGTTTAAAGTGTGCACTCAGGGAAAGTGTGCTGTGACTGTTTAAATGTCATAGCTGTAGCTACAGTCAGTATATGGCCTAACTCACTCAACCCATCTAGTTTTTTTCCCGACTTCAGTGTACAAACCCTGCTAATTGGGAGCTGTCCTGAGGCGGAGCTGAATACATTACTTTGTTGAAGTAATCAAGTGTGTTAGATTACCAGATTATGGTTTGAATATGGAAATATCCAGGAACTAGTATGGCTGAGTGATTTGGGAACATATCTAACTGAGAGTGTTCTGACCAGTACTGTGATAAACTGTGAATCTGTCCTATATATAAATGTCCAGGTCTGTTGTTTTGCCTTCAGGCTTGAATGCAGTGTGTCATGCTGCCTGTTAGTTGGTTGTCATCTTCAGGCAGTTCACAAGCTTCATGCTATTTTGTGCCATTTCCCTACTTCAGACTTAAGATGACAGTGCTGATAACATACACTATAAATAATGAAACTCTTGTGATTTGAAAACTGCACTCATTCAAATGACGGTTTCACTATACATTGAGTGTGAAAATGAATTCATCTTCTAACCCAACAGGAATACTTCAACTGAACTAATTTTTTTTCCAAACCAACTTTAAAAGGGAAAAAGGTGTTGATTCTGACAGGGATTAAATGTAATGCCACTGGTGATCGTCTTTCATAACCCATTGCTTTGCTGTCCATCAAACTGTCCAGCCCAGAGATTGTTTGATTCAATACAACTGTATTCGATCTTTTTTCGATATTCAATATTTTTGATGCCTATGTATAGAAGGAAATCTTGTGGAAACTACATGTATTATAAAATGTACATTCATATTCACTGAGAAGAATAAAAATAAGTAGAAAGAGACTATGCCAGTCAAAATCATTGGTGCGATGGGTTCATATGTCCCACATTTCACTTAATTGCATTTTAAAATTCCTATTAACAGGTGCTTTAACAGCAGTGCCTCTGTGTTCAAGATCAGGTTAAATAGTTTGTGTGATTCTGAATATGAGGGGGTGCACACAGGGCCCATCCCACATGTTGGCAGACAACAATGTGTCATACTATGGCATACATGTGACAGTAATTCCTAATGTCAGTAGTGTAATTTAAAATGTGAATCACACTTTCAGATCTTTCGTGGGTAAGGAACAGGATGACTGTAAATACCCTGTAAAGCAATCTTCAGAGTGAGCACAAACAGCAATCTTCAAGATGCCTGCTTCATTAACTGATCATAGATGTTAGATAGTGTAGAGGTTTAGACTTCAGACAAAAACAGGAACTGCTGGGTATATAAAGCAAGACTCGACCAGTACGGCTCTCATTCACCTGCCAAAGCTTTACTGCACAAGGTAATATGATCATATTTCTGTCCTCTCTCATAATGGGTATATAAAGCAAGACTTGACTAGTACGGCTCTGATTCACCTGCCAAAGCTTTTCCATACAAGGTAATATGTTCATATTTCTGTCCTCTCTCATACTGGGTATGTAAAGCAAGACTTGACTAGCACTGCTCTCATTCACCTGCCAAAGCTTTACTGCACAAGGTAATATGTTCATATTTCTGTCCTTTTGTTATGCTTTATTCTAAGTAAAGCTGAGCCAAGAAGATAAACTGAACATAAATGACATGTACAGTTGCTCCTTTGAATGTCTGTTTTGGTTTGGGTTTCTTTTTTCATCTTTTGAGTTCTGCCACTGTGTGTAAAATGCTTGGGTCAGTAATAAACACTTACTGCTGCCAGTTTATCGCCGTCTGAATGAACTGCGATTACTGTTGTAAATCACTGAAGGCTCTCTAAAGAAAGCTAAATAATGAAGGAAATGAAAAGCTTATGCTCCAGTTGTCCATTTGGATTTTGATATTCTTGGCTATTCTTTGAAATGGTCTGATTGTTTCCTCACAGATGTTGGGAAAAATGTAGTGTTTTTAAGGTTTTTAAGGTGCCATTAAGGGATTAGTCCTAGTCCTGGACTACACAGCAGTCTGACTACAGATTTGAACACTGAAAGAAAAATGGAATCCAAGACTAGGCCTAATCTTTGTTTACCTAACTAAAAGTGTTTTGCTCTGTCTTATGTGCAGGTTCACTGACTATAGAGCGGGCTCTACCTGCTCAGACTAGCAGTCTGCAAATGACGCGAGTGATTTTTTGTGCATTTCTGATCACTGCACAAGTGTATAAAGTCCCTGTTCAAGGTAACATCATATTGTCATATACATTTGTATAAAGAATTGTATTCAAAGTCTTGATAGTTACCTGGTTAGGAGTGTTAAGGAAGTGGTTGTGGGCATACGATCTGAAACCAAGAATCAAGAGTGAATGGTACAACAAGCCAAATGTAGTTGTCAAAAATGGTTTGTTTGTGTTGCATTGTTTGCGAATGCCAATGTGCAGAATAATGCTGAATATATGCAGACGTATTTGAGAATATACAGTATGGGGCAGCAGGTGAGCCATTGGTTACGGAGTTGCCCCTGCAATCAGAAGGTTGTGGGTTTGAATCCCAGAACTGCTAGTGGCACCACTGAGGTACCCTTGCTCAAGCAAGATATCGTCCCCACACACTGCTCCCCGGGCGCCCCTCGTTGGTGGCAGCCCTTTGCCACACTTGGTGAATGGGTTAAATGCAGAGAAAGAATTTCACATTTTTCACTCTGAGTGCTGTGGTGTGTTCACACATGACTATAAGGGGCTGCTTTACTTTACTTTAAAGTGGCGTCATTGTGATTTGTAGAAATGGCTTTGCAAATTCCTGACTGTAACTTTAAGCAACAGCAAATTCTGAGTTGTCTCACTGATCCATTTGTTCTTTCACATTTTCTTGTTGTTGAGTTAGTGTCGTCATACAAGCAGTAACCTTTCCTCTTTACTGTTTCAGCTGAGGAGAATCTCACCTGTTGGTCTGATTACTGGCTTGGCATCGAGTGCTTTTTGAACTCCAAGAATATTCCTATAGCACCTGAAAACACCCCACTCTGGCTGCAATTTTTTCAGGAAATAAAATTTACAAAGCCAATAATAATGTAATAAGAAAGTGTCCCATCATGAAATCCTGTATTTCTTCACAAGTTTTGTTTTTGTTGTTTTTTTCTAAAGCTGCTATTAAAATGAATGCCTTTCTCACATACAGGGCCGCCAACTGTTCACTAAAAAGAACAAAGGATGGATACAATTGCACACTCAAAGCAACCACTTTGACGTTTCGACACACATTTGCTGACGTGGATAATTTTAAAATTTCCCTTTGTAACATTCAGAATGGCCTTCAACACTGTTCAGTACTGAATCCCAGTTATAGTCCATCAAAACATAGTAAGTGGCAAATGGAACATATTGGCATCATGTGATATTCCTGTTAGTCAAATGTAGTCATTTTTACTGTCATTCCTGGATGTTTCAATAACCAACTTCCTTTACAGTAAAACCACTTACACCAAATAATTTAACCCTGGATGCAGCAGACGGATACTATGTCTTTACGTGGACTAGTGGATATGAGAAGCACCGTTTTCTTCAGGCTTTGCCATTTCAGTACATATTATCATACCACAAAGAGGGACATCCCAGCAGTGTAAGTCTCAAAAAGAAGCTTCTTGTGGTCTCCTGCTATCAAACTAATTTATATTAAAAAACTAATTGCTTTAAAATGATTTTTTTTACCTTTTCAAGGAATTAACTCTACGTGCAGAAACACGAAACTTTTCTCTCAAGATTCCAGAAACCGGTCTGGAACCTGATACTCAATACATTGCTAAAGTATGTGGTAAAATCTCTGATCCAGACACATACAAAGGGACATGGAGTCACTGGAGCACTGCCATCAAATGGAAAACCAAGCACAGAGGTGAATATGGAGTTAAGGATGTGGTGATATAATCTCTAATTAGAGTCTAATAGTTAGTTTGAGTGTTTAGTTTAACACCAGTTGTGTGGAGAAGCTATGGAATGAGAAGCTAGTGTTTGGCTCAACAAAACATCAAATGCATGTTTGGGCATGTTTATACGGCGTGTTTTATGTCAGTAATTTCCTTCTGTTGTTTTGCACTAAAGTAAACTAGTGCGAAACAAAAGAAGTCTGCTTCAGACACTAAACTTCAGACACTGCCAGAAAGTGTTCTTGTGGGATGCCATAGGAGAACCGTTTTCGGTTCCCTAAGGAACCTTTCAATGGATAGTTCCTAACAAGATCTCAATATAATGAAAATGTTCTACAGCGATTTGTTTTTTTTTCAGTCCTAGAACCATTAAGTAACTTTAAAAGTGTACGAGTTTAGCTCACAATGTAAAAAAGTAACTTCAGCAAGAGCTTTGTTTCTATATGTGTATCCTTCACATATCTGGTGAATACAGTTTTCAACACATTCTAGTTACACACTGTTTGATATTCCATACAATCATCTCATTTATAAAAAAATGTTATTTGGGGAACTGAAATGATTCTTCTATGGCTCTGTTCAGATAACCATTTGTAGCACCTCACTGTGAGATAAAGAGGGTAAATTTGATAACATTAAAATGTAATTTTAATCTTTTTAGCTTTTGTTCCTACAGTAATGGCTGCAGTTGAAGGCCCCAGTGAGGTAGCCCTGCTGCAGCCCACAGTCGTCGTGCTTGTTCTGATTTGTATGGCAGTGGCAATAGGTTTTATACTGCTATACCCTATTGCTAGGTAACTACAAATGAATAGTAAATGAAACCTCTGAAACATAATTTGACCAGACTGTCATGTATCATCATGCATTTCTCGTCACTGCAGAACGAAGATTAAGAAGATCACTTTGGTGGCAACACCTTCTCCATTCTTCCAATCACTCTATCAAAACCATCAGGGAAATTTTAAGGTAGGGCACCTCGATTTAAATGCTAACCTGAAGCAATTATGTAAGTTAAACCTCCAAATATATCCAGACACCTTGCATGTAGAGAACTGGAACTACTTTAAGTCGCAGCCATTGCTGACACAAGTGATCAGTTGCACACACAGCTTGTATAATCTCCCTAGAAAAGAATGGTCGACAGAATGCAACACTAAAGATTAGCGGAACACGACCACTACGCCATCATTTGAAGCCCTCCAGTACTGGGCTCTAGACTGGTGGAGCTCCATCCAGCACCTTTGGGATGAGTAAGATTGGGGTTTGTGATCCAGATCTAATCATTTAACATCAATACTTGACCTCACCAAGGCTCTTATTCTTGAATGCAAACAAATCCTCACAGCAACATTCCAACATCCAGTATAAAGCCTTCCCAGAAGAGTAGAGCCTGCTACTGCGGAAATGGTGGAAACCTCTCCATTAACCCTCTTAATTTCAGCAGAAACATTGGATGAGTAGGTGTCTACAGACGTTTGGACACATAGCGAAAGTCATATGTATTAATGACCTTTTTTGTTTCACAGGATTGGGTGTTGAAAAGACAAGAGCAACAAACTTACAATGAGGACATTTCAACAATTGACCAGATAGAGACGGCCGCTGTAGAGCAGAATCAGACAAAGCCCCCCGCTATGTGTGTCCTGGCCCAGTATCCCACCCCTTATGTCAGCCCCACAGCAGAAGGCTGGGTCCCCTTGCAAATGGCTGACACACAGAGTGCTGCCAGCATCTCTTGTAAAGATCTCGACTTCCAGCCAGAAGAGTCCGATGTCGAGGAGCCCATGCTTTGCTTGACCGCATTTGAACCGATTGTTGTCGAGGGTCTTCCCTGTATGGAGGACCTGGAGTTCGGCCCTGAAGACCTGGAGCCTTCTGAAACCTTGACCATCGTCCCAAAACCTGCATGCTTTAATCAAAATTACTGCACCTTGACTAACACCTCCATTGGCCTCATCCCCACACTAGTCACAGGGCTCTGTGAGTCTGAAGCAGTGTCAGACAGTCATGCTTTAAAAGAACCATTAACCATCCAAACAGAGGAGAGTGCATCAGAGCCTGTTAAACTCAGTCTTCACAGTTTGCAACTGTCTATGGAAGAATAAGCATGTGGGCATACAGTCTCTGAAGTTGATTTAAACATGATATGATCATTAAATAAAACATCTACTTACAGCATTCGTTGAACAATCCTTAGTTTACAAAGTTGAACATTCACATGTACAACGTTTTATTTACAAATGTATTTTTGAGAAGGTCAACCTTTTATCAAGTGCTGTGCTGTGCTGCTCTCTGCTGGTGAAAATGGGTTTTAATTCACTGGTTAAATTCATTTTCGCTTGATGAAAGATGTGTGCGAATAATCTCTTGTTACTTGTTATTTTTTTTACATTATTGTTTTCTTTCACTTTATTGTCAAAACGTCATATACTCTTATACCCCTATAGCATATAATGTAAAGCTTTTTGAACCTGTATAGGGTAATAGATCTGCACAGATTAATTTCTTCGTTTTCTCAAAAGGCATGTTTTTCCCTCATTTTATATTTGCTTTTACTGAACTGTAGACTATGTATAATCTTTTTTATGTCTCTGAACTGCTTGTATGGTGAACGTATGTGAAATGTAATTGTAATTTCTGGGACAGAATCTATTTCTAGACATATCGGTGGTGTCTATGGAGCAGGAGAAGGTAATAAAAGTTTATTGCTGTTTATTTATAAGCCCCTGTGTGTGTGTGTGTGTGTGTGTGTGTGTGTGTGTGTGTGTGTGTGTGTGTGTGTGTGTGTGTGTGTGTGTG
>JBBPCY010120981.1:0-17683 GCA_037974405.1 Brachyalestes nurse | reverse complement strand
ATAAGTGGGCGTGATGTGTCGACTACTGGATTTGACGTCGACGTTTTTTTTAGAACCGAGTCGTCGACGTCATCGACGCGTCGCTGCAGGCCTAGTCCTCACCATGACTTACATGCACTCAATCCGAGTAAAAAAACATAACAAAAAACAGAACACTTTACTGATTGGGCTAGGGGGACACCCCAAATAATTCATAGTGTACATAAATATGCAAAGTAAACTTTCAAATTAATCACAAATAAGTGGATCAATCCTGCCCTACTGCTTTGAAACTGATCAACACACATTCTTTTGAACAGCAAATCATAAATTTACAGCAAATGCAACTCAGTGAAGTGGGAAACTTTACTTACTGAATAAATTAACTCGAGGCATTTTGTTTGTTTGTTGTTATGGGTACTTCAGTTGGTACCTGATTTCTGCAGCTGTAACGCAAAATGAAATTCACTAGCAATACAGTCCCTACTTTTAATATTCAATGACAGCACAACATTGCAGGACCACAATACTCTGCTCCTCTTTGGGACTGTCTGTGTCACACTTTAAGAATAAGCCTAAAGCCTCATTGATTAATATCTAATTAGACAAAAGCTAAATAAGCAAAACATATTTAGTAGTTCTCATCCCTACTACTCTTCAAATCATGATATTGACATACAAGTTTCTTTCTCTCCATGTCAGCCAACAAAATCCTTTCTGTCTCCAAAATATCCATCTCATTTTTGAGGGGCAAGCTGATTGGTGGTGCAAGTGCCAAGGATGTTTTGTGGTTGTTAGCTTCAGGTTTACAACTATCGGCAACCTCCATTTCCAGCATGTTCGTTTGTGCTTTTATCTGAAGAGTTATCTTTACGTAAAGCACCTCTTCTTTAATTTGCCCTAAGGCAAGCAGAACTTTATGAAGTGCAATATGTTGGGCAGAAAGAAATACAAAATGTTAAAAACCACAATTAATAGTCAATTTCAAGTCGAGACAGGTCAATTATACATACCATTCATTATCTTCCGAGGATCTTCATAGTGACCCCCAGAAAACTTTGCTAGATTTACCTGCAGGGGTTTTGGGGGGCCATATTGGATTTTCAGCACCCAATTTTAAACGCTTATATCTGTCATACTTTATTCTTTTTATTCCCGGTTGAACTAATTTCATAGCAAAGACTCTGAAGTTTTATGTTTCAGTGAAAAACAGTATATAAAGTTATATTTACACAGCTAAATTTGATGAAATATGGAGCGTGTGTGAAAGTCTGTGTGAAAATGCTGTGCTTTGAATTTTATTTTATCGTCCTGGTATTCCTGGTAGAAAATAAAAACACCCAAACCCCATAGCCATAGCTCTTATGTACTTATATTCGAAATTTCAGCTCAAAACAACAAGAAATGAGGTTATAATAAACCTTTTAGTGCAAACAGTATTACTCCAGACGCCATCTTGGATGCAGAAACCCATATTTTCATAATAGGAATAAAACTCAATAAAAGCTCCAATACTTCTAAACTCATTCATTCATTCCTTCATTTAGCTTTTCAAATTCCGCGCCGCAGAAATAGTAAGTTACACGGAACAAGGCTTTTCTCCTGTAAAACCAGCTTAGCCACAGAGCTAAGTAGCATTAGCCCCATAATAAACACAAAAAGCCACAAAACTCGATGAAACCACAACCAATCTTCACCAAAACAACTCGATTACAATCTTACAATATCCAGCCAGCATACAGACACTTATAAAGCGAAGTGTTGTAATCCCAAAGTCTTACTTTGAGCAGAAAAACACAGCCGTCTCTCCGGAGCATCTCCCTCATGGCCTTCGCATTTTTCGAAAAATATCCTGGAAATCCTTTTTTGTTGTCCAATAATCCACATCGATTGTCTTTATAAAGGTTTCAGACGTCCTTGAATGGGTTTAGTTCGCACTTTTTGCCTTATTTGAAAATAAAAATATTTATAAGACCGGAGCGCACTGCAGCCCACACCACACTAAAAGCTGTTTTCTGGATCCTTCCTCGGCTGAGCCGAGAACCACCCATCCGGGTATTTGCTCTGGGGATTGGCTGAATTTCTGGATATGTAAATGACAAGTTTGCTCTTATTGGTTAGGATAGAGGCCAGTCAAAAGCTGACCAGTGAGGTGCGCGTTTCTGGGGGGGAAAGACGCTCATTTGATAACTCGGCGAAGGCACCACCTACAGACTTCCGCGCGGGCTCGTTCAAAAACTTGAAATCAGCGCTAGTCAATGAAATACAGTTACAGTTACCATAATACACCAATAAAACATAAAAATAACATATTTTGCGTTCCAAATATGGGACCAAGCCCCCTAGCGGACAGTTAACATGTTCATATAGAATAGAATGGCATAATTAATAACTTAACTCCATGTTTCTTGTTGCCTTATTCAATAAATGTGGATACACAAAAAACCAACATACCTTGGCAGAGAGGAGGAGTCTGCAACGTGTGGTACTGTGGTTGATGGTGCTTGGGACTGGCAAGATAAAATTCTATGTAAAATTCTGACAGTCCAAAACAGATTACAGTAACCCCCGATTAAGGTGGGGTTACGTTCCAAGAGCACCTGTGTATAGTGGAAAAACCGCGTTGTTGTGATGTGGTAAAAATGCCTAAAAATGCCTATTTTTATAGTGGAAACCCTAAATATGACCCCACATATGCTCCCAAAACACTTTAATTTCAGTTTAACTCAGCTTAATACATTACCCTTAAAGAAAATGTAAAGGTAAACCTGTATTTGCACTGTACAGTTTACACTGAACTCCTGCAGTGCTAGAATGTAAATGCCAATATTACCCCTGTATAAACTGTACTGTAATTCATGCGCTGTCATTTTCTTTGGCATAAGCAGAGTAAATACAGTAATAAATGAATTTAATTTACAGTAATAAAAATACAGGGCTTTAAGAGGAACAAAACGAAAAACATGAGAACACTCGAGACGCTCCACAGGGGGAAATCCTGGACTGCAGCTGCATCAAAGGGCAGCAGCCAATCAGCAGCAAGGAGAAATAAATAATGTTCTCAGATTGGCTACTTTCAAACCAGCCGCCTCTGAGTACAGCGATATTTCACCACCCCAAGACGTGCTTTTTTTGTTTTTCTCTCCACAGTACCAAAACATTTAGTTATTTTTATATAGAAATGTAGCTGAACTTACATTCATATTTATTAGTAAATTATATTTTTCTTAATTTAGCACAAATGCATGAACATTTACATATTGCCACGAAAAAAGCTGTGATGTCCGGACCTCATCCGACATGCCCCCCTCATCCTCGTGCTAGATTTATGTTTGGGCGTGACTAGTTATGAGAATTTTGACTCTTTTTAATGAGTCGGATCATTTGGATCAAATCACTAAGAAGATCCGGTTCCTTTGGCTCCGAAACGCATAGACAGACAGAGTAGACGTCGCATTCCAGGTGGTCCCAGTTCACATGACCCGTTAACGCATCCGACATACTGCGAGCGGCGAAAGCATCATGTAAATACAGGTAAACGTGGTTTTCTGATGAAAACACAATATCACTATAGTGGTTATGTGTTAAATATATACAGGACAGGATCTAAAATCCCTGATACAGAACTGTCTTACAGTTTTTCTGTGTTGCCACTGTAATTTAAGTGTTCAGTCTGGAATCATTAAGCCTCCACTGTGTTTTAATGACAGCAAGCGGTAGCTTTGACCATGTGATGCCAGTTCAGCATCTGTTAGCAAATTACCACAGCACACATCACGATACAGCTTTCTCAATGTGTCGAATGGCAAACCCTGGTAAGGCTGAACAATTGGTTTGATTATATTTGGCCATTATAAAATCCCGTATTCTAGCGCTTACGTTTAGCCAAAACATTTGTTTGGAGGCTGACTTGAACACAGGGATGCTTAGCTTTGCTAGCTTAGCCTGTCTTAGCTAAGGTTTATAAAATGGGATGTTAAAATGGCCACATATATTCAAAACAATTGTTCAGCCATACCTATAAAATGTAATCCCTCGGAATCTGCTTGGTCAGTCTAGTAATATTCTATATCTGTGGTCAGTAATATTCTATATCTGTGGTCAGTCTAGTAATATTCTATGTCTATAGTCAGATCTAGTAATATTCTATTTATTTTTACCATGCTGCTAAATAATTCATATTTTACTATCTCCTTATGTGTGTGTGAATGTTGTGTGTTTGCATTTTACTGTCTGGCACCATACTGGGGAGCAGTGCTGCCAATTTTGTTGTAAGCTCTGCTTCAATGACAATAAAGGCATTCAAATTCTATGCCTGACTCGTTCGCGACCGACACATCTCTATCGAGAGCAGTGTTGACAGATGTTTTGTTTGACACGATTCGCATGACCTGGCAATCTATTGCAGAGCGTGTTCTAAAATGTAAGAAAAATAAACATTAACTACACAAGAAACACTATGTTTTACTTTGGCAACAATTTAGTCCATGTCGTAATTTCTTGTTTCGTTTTAATGCTAGACTGGAGTCAAAATGTGCCACGACAACATTTTTGACAGAGATTTTGGCTCCTAAATAATTTGGCGCCCAAATATTTTGTGTTTAGGAGCCAATGGCTCCTAAGGTTTTTATTTTGTCTGGAGCCCTGCAATGTTAGATTCTTTTTTTAATCTAAAAAACAATAGTAATAGCAACCCTAACACTTTAGGGCTCAGACCTAGTCTACATCTCTGCAAACACTTCCAGTTTGCACCTCAGCTCTGTTATCATTTAGTAGTTGCGCTTAATCCTGATGGACTCTGACTGTTTTCCCACACCTCCAAAGTTATTTGCTGCCTTTTTCAAATAAAGGAATTGAGTGTTCACACATGGCTGCTACTTTTCAGTGTGAGGTGAGGCAACCAGCCTCCTGGATGTGAGCTTCACACACCTGAGGGTCCTCTTTTCCTGCATGCACAGGGGCAATGTCTTCAGTGGTTGTGTGGAGTTCAGCTCTCTGAATATTGGTGAAACATATTCGAAATCCTCATAATCATCGTCATCTTGGGCCTGATCGCAGTACTGGTACTTCCACCTGGACAGTGAACTGGGAAGCTGCTCGTAGATGTCGGTCTGGTAGTACTCGCAGGAGTCTTCAGAAAAAGTGCTGATTTCTGGAATGACAGAAAAGTTCAGCACATTTTTGCTTTTGGTGATGCGTTAGAAACTTGGTATGAGTTGAAAATGGAAATCCGGTGTCCCTCCCTTGTAACACACAATATGCTGTAGGACATTGTTTTGCTTTTTTAAAGTGCACCATGAAATCAGAATGATTGAATCACTGGATCTGGAGAGACTATTAGATTTGACTAATATTTCAAAGTGATATTAAATGACGTAGTTATTGTACTTCAGAAGAGCAGAACGTTGAGGTCAAACTACATTTTATTCATTATACTCACTATCATCACAGAGAAATAAATACTGCAGTGGCAAGAAATTCTGTAACCCTGAGTAAATGCTGAGCAAGAGCCAAAAAGTCTTGACTCCAGCAGTGTGAGAAGACTCTTCGGTGAGAAGAACACAGGTTCGGTTCCACATTTCTCCTCGGGTTCCACCAGCGGTTGTTTGGATTTGTGAAATATTTTATTTAATATAAATATAATAATAAAAATGAATATATGAATGCATTTGTTTTCTGTATTTAACATTTAACAAACTACCAGGTCTACAAACCCTACAAACAAAATCTTCAGAAAGATGCCAAAAGTCACATGATGGAACAGTGTACAAAGCATTTGTTTACAATGTAATTAGCATTTCAAATGTTTGTGCCTTTTAAATGTGAAAAATGATATGTATGTACTTATGTGTATATACATTGATTTGTGTGTATACATAAATAAATATATAATAGAGGTGTCTTGCGATTAAAAAATGAATGTAATTAATTACAAGCTCTCTGATTCATTAATCTAAATGAATTGCACACACCTTTGCCATAAAAGTATTTAAACATTTAAATTCATTTTGGCATATGAGTGAATGAATAATCAACATTACAGACTTTCAACATCTTTTTCATTTAATAACTGTTTCTGCACTGTTCATGTGCAGTAATGGACACAGCAATAAAAATATGACCTAATATGCTGAGGGAAAAAAATGCTTCAGCATGAACAGTGATAGAACCAAGACCGTCTATAAGATGCAGTTTAAGACAGCGTACACAAAAGCACAGGTGTTCTGATGATTTACGCTGCCTTGTCGAAAAATGCCACCTTTAAGTTTATACAGTTTGTACAGTCAGTTTATAACTCTGCTAATGATGAGAAATAGGCAAATAATATGTGTAATCGGAGAAAAATACATTGTATTTAAATGAGAAGAGTCTAGATAGATAGACAGATCTTTAGAGGTGCATAGAGCCAGTTTATACAGTCAGGTTCTAACACTGAGAAATGCTACTCTAAAGCAGGGTATCCTGACGATTCATGCTATCCTGTGGAAAAATGCTCCCTTGAAGTTTATACAGCTGCCAGTGTCCCAAAGTAGCACAGATGCACGGCCATGGCAAATCCTAAGATTGTGGAACTGCACATGTGCAGAGGGGAACGGTAGCACATCTTGATGGGTAGCATGTTTCGGCAGAACACCGGACCAGGTTAAAGTCAAGTGGTGCGATTAATCAGCATTAATTTTTAACATGTTATTTTTTCTGTGATTAATTGATCTAAATTAACGCGTTCATTCAACACTCCTAATATATCTATATGTTTATGTGTGTGTGTGTGCATGGTCATAATATAACCTCATAAATATTATTGTTACTGTCAAGTTCCAGTGTTTTATCATCAGACATGTGCCTAAAATATATCAGATATCAGTTTAGCGTACTTAGATTACTTTTTTTTAAACAGTAGCTGCCATGAACTCTGCCATGAGTATTTTTATGACTATACTAATGGAAACTATTTAAAATTTGTGGAAACAAAGTATCACTACATGTGTTAAAAATGTTGAGAATGATCTTCTTTCTTTAAATAAACTGTCCATTAATTGTCAAATAAAATCCTAAACCGATCAACAGATAAATACAACATGCTGACTTTCAGGCTGCCTGTGGAAATCTTTGGACCTTAATGTAATGTGCTCATAACCTGACAACACCACAAGGTATGCATGATTTGGCCGCTATGCCATTTGGCAATGTGAATGCACCACCACATGTTTAAAAGCTCCAGGCAAAGTTTCGGGGATGTCTAGCTTTTCAAAAGTGTCTCATACAAATGAGCGTGTCTTCATTTTCATAAACATACGAATAAATTAATTTTGGTCTTAGAATTTGAAATGTATGGGGCAGCTGGTGGCCTAGTGGTTAGGGCGTTCGCCCTGCAATCAGGAAGTTGTGGGTTTTATTCCCAAGACAGCTAAGCACCTCTGAGGTACCCTTGAGTAAAGTACCATCCCCACACACTGCTCCTGGGCGCTGTGTTCCTGGCTGCCCATGGCTTCACTTGGTGAATGGGTTAAATACAGAGGAAGTTTCATTTTTTGCATGTTTTTGTAGCAGAGTAAACTAAGCAGTGAATTTAGCTGGTTGCAGCAGAAAAGTCTCAGTGTGATGTGGAAGAACTTGTGAAAAGGTCTAGAATTCGACTACATGCCTTGTCTGAAAATGCAGCTCACGACTAGCTGGAGTGACGATCTTAAAGTTATGACGAACTTAGCTTGTTGGTCCAACAGGCCATGAAAAAAAATCTAGAATCTTAGTTTGCTATTAATTTATACCTGGCTTTATTAATAAAAAATTCGGATAGAATCTTAGTTTGCTAGCTTTTAATTTAAGTCTTGTAATTTAAGTTTTTTTTTGGTATAAGAGACATGTGTTTTATAAACCACAACGCACCCCTGTACATCATTTGCGAAATGCTGTAAATGTAAATGTGTTCATTGCCTCTAAAACTAAACCCTTACTTTGACATAAAGTGTAGTCTGAGACTTTATTTTTTTATCGTTAATAGCCATTTCTTTTTGGATACCATATTAAAAGGCTCTTTTTGAATTGAAGACATCAGGACCTCTGGTTCCATTCGGTCGGTACGTTTCTCTTTGATGCACCAGTATACATCGACCCGCTCAACTATGTAGAAATTTTGAAAAATGAATGGAATTCTCCTTCAGTAAGAGTGACAGTGACAATCGTACCATATTTAGAACACAATCCGTAGAGCTTTTACTTCGTTTTAATACAAGGCCCGAGGGGGCATTCAAAAAGTGAACGCAAAACACAACCACAGACACGTTCCACATTAAGAGGAAGTGAAAGCCTGGGTGAAACTTTGCACACAGAGAAACAGTGCACACATTAGAAGAAAGAGATGGATTTTACTGCTTTACTTCTAATAATATATCATTTCATTTCAGTCTTTGGCTAAAAATGATCTTCGGGTGGGACATCATCAAAATGGTCAAAACAATGAAAAAAACAACAACAACAAAAAACCAAGTCAAGATATATAGGCACAAACACAGATACACATTAAAACACTCACCTGATGGTAGTCTTTGGAAACTGACACTCCTGGAGTTATTTTCCATCATCTGAGATGTAAAACCCAACAGGTTATGTGTTGAGAAACAGGTGTCTTGGACTACTTACAAACATACACACACACAGTTGTCGTACACAGGACAAAGCAAAAAAAGTAAACCGAGAAAGAAGAGTTCAGCTGCAAGACCAGCACTATGGTGCAAGTGCAGGATGCGGAGGAGACTTCTGGGCAAAGTGACAAGCTTTGCTCCTCACAGGAAGTCATGTGACACAACAAGGCGTCAGTCGAGCTTTTCACATTGCTTAAAAGGCCGAGAGAGGCACAGATCTCATGTGGTGCCAGTGGAAGACGGTCCGTAAACCCACATGCACCAAGTCCATTAATGCAGGAGATGGTGGGACCTTCTGAAGCTTCATAGGCAGGTGAGTGGTGCCATCCACGGTCAGCCAGTCTTTGGACAGTTGAGTCTTGTATTGGAAAAAGCTGGGGTTCATTTTGGAGACCTACCACCAGAAAGGTTGTTAAAACCTTCCAAGTTAGGATAAAGTCTTTTGTGTTCGACTTGAAACTGAAGGTCTGTTTGTGGAGCATCATGTTTGTGTGTGTGACATAAAGGAAGCAAGGACATAAAAAAAAAAAAAGAGCACTTCCTTCCTAATTTTGGAGGCTATCTTAATGACATAAATTACAAAATGTCTGGGGCAAAAGCCCAAAAGCGGACCTAATCCCTGAGTAGTTTCTCTCTCTATCCATGAACTGTATTAGAAATCAGATTTGATTTACTTAAGAGACCCTAAAGTGGAAGTATGGAAGTCCACCACCATACTTTCACTTTACTTCTATGTTGACTTTTAATAATGGTGGTGACCAGTGAGATACCTTACAGAACAATCTAACACATACCTTACTTGATTGGTTAGGTTTTTATCACTTTAATTGTTTTCCGCTCTTCTAGTTTTATTATTTCATTGTTTTTTATAACCATTTATTTAACTGTCAGTTTCTTGTCCGCATTGCAAATGGCCTTTGGGTTTTTTTCATTTAAAGCTGGCACCCCTTATAGTCAAAATTGTATGAAAATGTTGGTGTTTTTTATGCCATAGCGATTGTGGTTGTGCTGGTTCCAATATTAATGAAAAATCAGCTTTTACTATCACTCAGCCCCCATCAGAAGTCAAAACTGCACCAGTATTATGTATTATGGCTTAACTTGAGAAATAAAATGTTTCCAAACAAAAGAGATTATTTTGAAGTGATTCAGAAGTTATTTGAGTGTTTGGGGTGACATCAGTCATCTATATTATTATTATATATTATAGATCAACTTAACCTAAAAGCATAAAACAGCATAAACACAGCGTAAATAAAGAAGACCACCTTGATGCAGTGTGACTGCTGATGGGGGGCTGAGTGACATCACAGGTAATAGAAAATAATGTTTAATTTCTCAAAAATAATACCTGTACAAACAGTGACATTTTTATTCCACTCTTGACTATATGGGGTGCCAGCTGCAGTGAGCCGAGGTGTTTAGCGAGAAATTTCATCTTCAGTATGTTTTGAAGTTTAAATCACATTTGAAGTGATTTGAGATGATTTGAGATGAATTTCAGTTTTAGTGTTAGTGTGTGTGAATGAGTTAGTGTGTGTGCGTGTGTGTGTGCATGTGTGTGTCCAGGTGTGTGCATGTGTGTGTGTGTGTGTGACGTAAAAGGATTGTGGATATAAAAAGATTCTCACAGTTTCATCATGAGACAAAATATCCAAGTCCTGTTTAAAATAGCCACTATTTTCAGTTTGTGTGTGTGTGTGCGTGTGTGTGTGTGTGTGTGACATAAAAGGATTGTGGATATAAAAAGATTCTCACATTTTCTTACACACCAGATATTATAACTATTGATGAAGAGCATCAAAATGTGTTTTGATAGAAGAAGACGCTTACTGTAGTAAACTTGTGATCCACAGTACAATCAGCAAACTCAGCCACAGACACGCATTTTAAATTGTGGACCTCAGCTGGACTTGAATTCAAATTCATGTGTTTTGTTTTTCTTGCTCTGTGGGGACAAAATGTCCTCATAAAGAGGGGAATACAGGAACATCTGTAGAAGTGAGGAGCTGGTTCTCAGAAGAAAACATGCCATTTTATTTCTTCTTAACATTTTGGAAAACTATAAGAGCAGAAAGACTGCGTTTTAGTCACAGAGGTTAGGAATAATGTTAGGTTTAGGTGTAGTAATACTCAGCCACAGTGTTACATAAGCCAATGGACTGTCCTGACAAATATAGTAATACCAAACTTTGTGAGGATGTGTGGATGCAGCTATGGACTAAGTGGTGCCTTTACTATCGAGAGTGAATTGTTAAACAGGTTGCAAGCAATGCTTTTTCAGAAAGCAGTGCCTTCTCGGAGATGATGCCATGTGGTTATTTACGCACTTACTTGCCACAGCAACCTCAGGAAGATGTCTCATTTCTGAAGAGACCTGAGTAGGCTTTTCATGTGAAATGCCTTAACCGACCATTTGCTTTGTTAGATGTTAAATCACACCTGTTTTGCTCAGATTCCCGTTCTGCTTTCACATTTACAGACCAAGTTCACAGTATTTACATAACTAACTGCTCCCAGTTCTCTACTGTGAACACAAGTCTGTGCTATGTACTGAAGAAAACGGGCCAAACGAAAACAAAAAAAAACAGCATTATATAACCTCAGCTAATCCTTGCATTAGCAGCTATTGTGTATTATATTTAAGCCTTATGGTGAAAAAATAGGTTACTAATAGTATGCCAGTAGGCTAATAAAGTAGTGCTGCAGTACGTGTTCAAATCAGCCCAAAGAGGAGATACACTATATGGACAAAAGTATTGGGACACACCTGTTTTACAGGGTTTGCACAAGGCCTCTTACTTACAGTGAAGGGCAATCTTAATGCTTCATCAGACCAAGACATTCTGGACAACGCCATGCTTCCAACTTTGTGGACACCATTGTATTCCAGCATGACTGTGCCCCAGTGCACAAAGCAAGGTCCATAAAGACATAGCTGGATAAGGTCGTTGTGGAAGAACTTGACTGGCCCGCACAGAGCCCTGACCTCAACCCCGTCCAACACCTTTGAGATGAACTGGAACACAGGCCTTCTCGTCCAACCTCATAAATGCTCTACACAGAATGAATGAATGGGCACAAATTCCCACAGAAACTCCAAAATCTTGTGGAAAGCCTCCAAAGAAGTGTGGAAGCTGTAATAGCTGCAAAGGGGGACCAGCTCCATACTAGACTACGTTGGTGTAATGGTCAGGCGTCCCAATACTTTTGTCCATATAGTGTAAATGTCAGTTAAGAAGCTTTTTCACGTACAACCTATTGAGCAAATCTCTTCCATAGACTACTGTTTTGAACGTTGTGCATTTATTATATCCAAAATGTGTCAAATATACTCTTCCTCCCTGCGTTGTGATTGATATGCTTTAGACTGCAGTCAATCAAACGTCGCTGCCTCGCTCTTAACAACGAAAGGGACTGTACCACTACGGAGAAACTTTATAACGTTCCTTAAAGCGTTTGATACAGGTAAACTGTACAATAGTTATTTATTTTAATTTCTTTTAAGAATATACTACGCGATTTGAGATCGGTTTTTCTTGGTTTACATCACCTACGTGAGTCTGGAACACACTTGCCACCCCCCAAGAAACGAAAGTTGTTCGTTCTACCAAAGTACAGTCAGTGGAGCCCCTCAGCAACAGCAAGCAACTCCGGGACCCCCAGCATGAATGAACATAAGGGTGAGTGGAGGTCTTCTGTGTTTTATTCCAGACGTGGCAAGCTTTAACTCTTTGGAAAAGGTTGTAACTAATGTAAAATGTCGTTTATAAACACTTAAAACGCTCGGACTGGCGTGCAGTCTTAAGAGTTTACTCACTTGAGTGCGTTGTGCTAGTTGTGTTTACTTTAGAATACCATTAGAGTCTTTCTGAACGCTCGACTTCTGACCAAAAAAAGTAGTTTACGTTAATCTCTGCTCATTAGTTTCAAAGAATATACAGGAAAGCGCGAGATTAGGGGCTTGTCATTGAGGGGTGTGAGAAGGGGGGGACACTGCACTGTCTCAAAGGACCCTAGTTCCCACCCCCATCTGTTCTGTGTTTGGTATGCCCCCCAACACCCCAACCTGCCTTCAAATAGTTGAATATAGTACTTTTCCAAGCTCATTTTGCCTGACCTTTAGCTCATAATTTAGTACACTTTATGGACAAAAGTATTGGGACACCCCTGTTTTTCAGGCTTACTTCCACTGAAGGGCAATCTTAATGCTTCATCATACCAGTAAATTTTGGACAACGCATACCAATACATTTTGGACAACGCCATGCTTCCAAATTGTGGACACGGTTTGGTGAAGGCCCTTTTCTACTCCAGCATAACTGTGCCCCAGTGCACAAAGCAAGCTCCATAAAGACATGGTTGGATGAGTTCAGTGTGGAAGAACGTCAGTGGCTCGCATAGAGCAATGACCTCAACCCCATCCAGCACCTTTGGGATGAACTGGAATAGAGAAGCTGTTATAGCTGCAAAGGGGGAACCAACTCCATGTATGTATTCAAATACAACTCTATGTATTTCAATGTAGTGTCATTAAGTCCCTGTTGGTTAAAAGCTTTGGAGTCCCAGTGGTGTCCGTGTAGTGTACCTCAGAAGAGGTGGATCCACACAAACTGTCAGATCAGAAAAGTTTATTTTTTAAAGAGACATTTCACAAAAGACAAAACGTGTGCTTACAGTCTATAGCAAATAAGAAAAAGTTTTGGTGAATTATTGGGACCCAGCCCATCTTCCCCTTTGGGCTGAGGTGGGATTTAACTGTGGGCGGAGCCAACTTTGTAGCCCCTCCTTAAGGAGCCACATCCAGCAGGAGCAAGTTTTAAAAATTTACTTCAGGAAAGGATTTTGGTTGACTATTGACTACTAGTGTTAGCAACATTAGCCTCGTAGCGTATAGGGTAGGGAACCAAAAGTAGGTTCCAAATTAGAATGGATAAGAAAATACATAGAACTGGGTTCTGCTTGTCGGTTCCTAAACACTACATATCTGCTAGGACATATGTGGCTACGTGCCTGGACCTGTTTTAGGTGATTACATCCTGGGTTCAGTTCCTGGCCTGGATGTCCAGGGTCCTGTGGAATTTGCATGTTCTCCACATATCTGCAAGGGTTTCCACTGGGTTCTCTGGTTTCCTCCCACAGTCCAACGACATGCACGTCAGTTTAACTGGCGATACTATATTGACCCTAAGTGTGTTTGTCTTTGTGTTTGCCCTGTGATTGACCAGTGACTTATCCAATGAGTTTCTCCGTCATTTGCACAGTAAACCAGTAACCGGAATTCCTGGAACAAAAACTTCAGTTGATAGATGGATGCTGGACGTCCAGAGAAGTTGCACTGCAGTTCTTATAGGGAACACAACACAAGAGGAGCTGATACTTTTTGACTCTGATGACCTACTTTTACTTTGACCAGAGCTGCTATTTTTACTGAAGCAACTTAACAGAGTGTGGATTTAATTCACTCTGCCCACCTCAGACCCTTTTAGTACACTCTTAATAAGCAGCGCAATCTTTATTGCATAGTCTGCAACACGGCTCTGTGACTATCGTTGTGCCTCGTGGCACACAGAGAAAACTATGTTATCTAAGGTAAGGACCAGCTGATTTGACTGAGGAATTTGCACTTTTGCTGTTTTAGGAATGTGATACTGCAGGTTTTTTGCCTTGTTTTTTGAGGCAAAGCTGGGAGAGTTTCTGTGGCAATGTCCAAATTCTGAGCTCTTTCTGTGTACCAGTATTTCAATGGCGACTGTTGGAAGCTCTTTTTGGACAGTGATGTTTCCATGGAAATGTGTGGAAACAAAAAAAAATGTGCAGTCTCGTTTCTGTGGTGATTCCTTTGTTCTGGTAGCCAGTTGTACAACAGATTTTCTGTGATAATGTCTGAATGCTGATGTTTTTTTCATTTTCTAGTGTTTGTGCGCTGAGAGAGGATGGGTGTGCCTATGTAATTTAAAGCCCGACTGAACAATGTCAAAAGATCCTCTTTCTATTATTATACTCCGTCCTCTCAGCTTAGCTTAATGCACAATTCAGTGTTGCCTCATCTTCTGCTGATCTGTGCTGTTTTTTTTAAGGACTTTATAGCTGCACTCTTTTCTAACCTACTGGAACCTGCTCCTCTGGACTCCTTATGGTTTCCTGTTTGGGGTGAAATCTTCTGAAGTCTTTACTAGTGTCATTATGAAATTACTTAGATTAGCTTCCACAAGCATCTCTTTGTCAATCATTTAAGCAACCTCTGACCCTCTGAAGACATTTCTTCCTCAAGCTTGCCTCTCCTGCAGGATATGTACTGCGGTTTGGTCCCAGGGGTATGACCCGAGCCCATCTGTTCTCACAGTCCTCAGTTCAGCTGTCTTCATTTTACTCGCTTCACCACATCTTGATGGAACATTAACAGCCATCTTCTCGTCTGCTGCGGAAAAAGAGTGAGTGTTGTGGTTTGGTTCAGATTACATCTGGGATACCTTCATAATTTGTATTTTCCAGTGACGATCCTAGTCTTCGTGAGTCCTAGTCGCCCCAACATCCCCCACTCCCAACTTACAAATAAATAAATAAATATTTATTTATTTTTAGCTCAAGTGGCCATGAAGTCGCTGTCACACCTGCTGCTATTACGTGGCACTAGCTCTGACAGGCAGCAGGAGTTCATTAAACCAGCAGTGTTAGTCAGCCAGCCCATTCACATAATGTGGTTTATATTTACATAATTGACACAACTGACATAATGTATCACAACAGACATTGCAGGCTCTCTTGTGGGACATGTCAAGCTGTCTTGGTGGTCCTCTGGGGCCACGATCAGAGACCCCTAAGCAGAAACTTAGACCCTGGAGATGACTATACTGATACCAGCACTGAAACCTTAAATATCATGTGGTCCAATAACTACTAACCTTCAGACAAACCTATTTTCAACCATATATAATGTACCCCTTGGAGACTAAGAATAGTGCAGTTTCATTGGAGACTTTGTAGGTGCTGAACAATAAGTTTTAGGCTTGGGGTTTTAAGGTGTTTACTTGGGGTTTTAAGGTGTTTATTGTAGAAAGAACCTGCAATAAAATGCCTCAAACACTTCTAGTCTGCAAAAAAAGAATACATAGCCAACACTGACAGCTTTTTTGTAGTTATTATTCTTAACCTACATAGGGCTACTGGTATTATAATGTGAACAACTGTATGCTGAGCTACAAGTGAATCTTTATCTCAGGATAAATTTGTTACAGAATTGTTTGGAGCTAATAGAGCAAACAATTTTCAAACAAACACTGTGCTGTTTTTGAATACATCAAAACAATTATAATTGATCACATTTAATAGATACAAACAGTTGAAATGCTAATTACATGTTCAACAAATGCATTGCACGCTGTTCCATGTGTTTATCTTGTGACTTTTGGCACTATTTTTCTTCACCTTACTGAAGATTCCCCCCAGGTGGGTGGATTTGTAGGCCTGGTTGTTTTGTTTACTGTGATACAGACAACAAATGCCTGTACAGTACTGTGCAGAACTCTTAGCTACCTGTGAGTGTTTTTATACTGAACAAAATGTAAAAATGAATAAATGTAACTAGCACCATACAGTAAATTGCGGTGTTATGTTCAGTATATCAGTGTGTTCCTTCAGTATTACTTGCAGCAGAAGCCTGGCTCGACTCAATCAGTCCTTCATTAAATTAAATCAGGAGCTGCTGATGGAATTTCACAATCCAAACATCGGCTGGAGGAACCGAGGAGGAATCTGGAACCGAACCTGTGTTCTCCTCACCAGCTCACACACTATCAACTCCTTTTACACCCAGAATTAATCTTAATACTTTTTACTGCTTTCTTGTTTGTTTGCATTTATTCTAATGTTTACTAGCAGAAAGACACGTTCTCACACACTGAGAAAAAGGGCTTTAAACAATTTGCATAGGTACCTAAAACTTTTGTTCAGTTCTGTATACATCACTTTTTACAACCGACGTCACAAGCAGCTTTACAGAATGTGGGTCCCAGCATTTATCGAATGTGCCAAAGGTGACAGAAGTGAGGAAAAACTCCCTAAAGCTGGAAGAAGAAACCTCAAGAGGAACCAAGAGTCAAAAGAGGAACCCGTCCTCCTCTGGTCGACCCAGAAAGAGGGGAAAGTCTCAACCGGTTTGTAATCTTATATCTTTTTGTATCTGCAGCTAGGAAATGAAGCCCTTTGTTTGAGTTGAGTATCAATGTGTAAAGTGCTTTTTAACTGCTGAAACCTGTTGCCGTGGAAACCAATGGTTATTACGAAACCAAAAAAAAAAGAGAACTGGTGAGTTTTCTCATTGGTCAGACTCTCTTCCAGTGAGAAGCACCATCCCCGAGCCAAAAATCTAAACAGAAAACAGTAAAGCCCGTGTCAGGAATGAGTCATTCAAAACAATACAGACCACGGGCAACACACTCTTTTTCCCCTCACACACCCGCACTGCCATCACACATGCATACGCAATCACCAGCGCATCAGAAAACCATATGGGGAGCTGTGTTTCGCTTCCCTCTCGCCCGCAAGTGTGCAGAGCTGCACTATGAGTCAGCGCGGCGCTGGAAGCACTTTCACACAACCTCAGAGACATGAGTGCTCCTCTTACGCCGCGCCGGGTGCACAGTGACCAGCATCTTCCATTCGCTAAGCCTGTAGGCCTTTTTAATAAGGGGAGAGATTGATGGTCGCTGGCCGAGACTCCCACATCTGCTGAGGAATTATTAGCAGGGTTACCCGATATGGACAAAATATACCATATTGTGATGATATTGCTACATATTGTGGCTGTAATATAACCTACAACATATTAAAAACACATTACAGCATGAATAAAATCCACACTGTGTTATTCTGTGAAGTTATTTGTTACTTTGGGATCGGTTGGGCGGGTATGAGAGGCCTACACACAATCACACACCCACAAATATGCACAATATGCAGCATATTATTCACATGTAATTACATACACACACACACACACACACACACACACACACACACATACACACATACACACATACACACATACACACATACACACA
>JBBPCY010120869.1:0-17694 GCA_037974405.1 Brachyalestes nurse | reverse complement strand
CAGACAGTGATGGACTGTGACAGACAGTGATGGACAGTGACAGACAGTGATGGACTGTGACAGACAGTGATGGACAGAGACAGACAGTGATGGACAGTGACAGACAGTGATGGACAGTCTCAGACAGTGACTGTGACAGTGACAGTGACGTGCTGTTTGACTGAATATAAAAGCGTTGATGTCTCCGGTTGCTCTGCAGGTTCTGGACCCTCAGTATGGGATGTACGCCTGGCCCTGCGCGGTGGTTCTGGCTCAGTATGTCTGGAGTGCGCGGAAGCAGCTGCAGGAGAAAAGTGTGTTGGAGGTAAAGCTTTGATCTGAGGCTGGAGTTGAACTGGAGTCTCATGAATGATGTTACTGTAATATTTTTCTGACTGTGATGTTACTCCGCTCCAGCTGGGCGCCGGGGTGAGTCTGCCTGGTGTTCTGGCTGCGAGGTGCGGAGCCCGGGTGCTTCTGACGGACAGTGCGGAGGCTCCTCTCTGCCTGGAAAACTGTAGGCGCTCCTGCGAGCTGAACGGTGTTCCTGATGTCCCTGTGCTGGGTCTCACCTGGGGTCAGGTGTCACCAGAGCTGCTGTCTTTGCCTCCTGTGGATGTCATCCTGGGCTCAGACGTCTTCTACCAGCCTGAAGGTGAACTGCCTCTTTTGTCCAGATAGAAGCAAAGACTTTATTTTTTACTCATGTCACTATCAGACCTCACCAAACTTATAGGTTTGTAAGTCTTGATAATTAGAATATCAGACTGTAACCAGCTGATCAAAACTGCTCTATTCTCCTCTGCCTTCTTTTCATATCTACACTTTTATCCTCTTTTATTACTTTTTTTGTGCATTCTCTTATTTTTTTCAATGTTTTTTAAATTTCTTTTATTGTCATATACAGATAACAGTAGAACATCATTAAAAGTGATTAATTCTTGGAGTGATGATGATGTTCCATTGTTATCACAGTAAAACTGAAACGTATGTTTCCCGATTTATTCATATGTTCATTCTATTCCTGTAAAGCATGGATGATAATAGACTACATAAATAAACTTGACCAGAAAGACGCTTGCAGTTAGAAACTGAATGAGACCTTCCTAACAGAAAGCTTTGAAACAGTTTTAAAGAGAACTTGAAATTTAGAGTTAATTTATGACTGTTAACATTATGATGTCCATAGTCTATATCTCCAGATTGTATAGTGTACATTTTATACTGCCCTGTTAGTATAGTATTTTATTTTTGTTCTATTTTATTCTATTTTATTCTGTTGTTTCTTCATTTTTAACTTTGTACAGTCCACTTTCTGCCGTGGCAAAACACATTTCCCACTTGTGGGACTAATAACGGTTTATCTTATCTCTGTTATTATTTAATGACTGACTTTTTCTGCAGATTTTGAAGACGTCCTCATGACAGTTTCTTTCCTTCTAAAGCGGAACCCCAGCAGCCAGTTCTGGACCACGTATGAGGAACGAAGGTAAAAGTGTTTTTACTTTGCAGTAGATGTTTGACAGCGGATGAACAACTAACATCAGGTGCCTAGTAAACTACTACAGCAGTAGTTTCATTTTATTTATGAGTATTTATTTCCACCTCTCATACGGAACACAGCATTAGAGAGGTGAATATAAATACTATTGATAAATATATAAAATTCTTTATCTATAGTATTTTCAGACTTTTATTTTAACTTTATATCAGATTTTGTATAGTTCTTGTCTCTGTGACTTTGTGTGACTTTGCGTTCATAACATGAGCAGTTCCATCCAGGATCAAAAAAGATCTGATTCTGCTCTGAAGGTTTCTCACAGGCATTCCGCCTCTGTCTTGTTATGAAATAACACGTGATTTGATGTTTCACTTTCAGCACCGACTGGTCCATAGAAGCTTTGCTGAACAAGTGGAACCTGAAGTGCGTCGATGTTCCTCTGGAGATGTTTCATGCAAACAGGAACCGCCTGGCTGGATCAACTTTACCTGGAAATCACGCCATACAAATGCTGATCATCACCGCGGACACTGAAGCGTGATTTGTGGTTGTATGTGAATATAGATTCAGATGAAATGTTGTATATGGAATATTTTTTTAATAAAGTTTTACATTGACCCCACAGTGGTGCAGTGGGAGGTGCTGTGCCTCACACCTCCAGGGCTGGGGGATTGGAATCCGGGTTCTGGTTTTGTGTGTGTGAGTGTGTGTGTGTGTGTGTGTGGAGTTTGAATGTTCTCCTCGTGGTGGTGTGGGTTTCCTCTGCGGTCTCCGGGTTTCTCCCACAGTCCAAAGACATGCAGGTCAGGTGAATTTGGGATTCTAAATTGACAGTGTCGGTGGGATGGTGCCGACTCTTGTAAGGATTAAGAAACTGTATGAAAGTTTTACATACTTAATCAGTCAATCTACTGATATTGTGCATTTTGACAACATTTTAACACCAGAGACCCACTTCTTTACCTTACAGACCGGTCGTGTTCAATGTAAAAACAAATCTACAATGATTTATTAATAATTAGGCAATTAAATGACTGAACACATGCCTTCTATGCAGCAGAAATACACAGGCGAAAGCTAAACGTGTTCTACACTACATTTTTAGAACATCAACACAATTACAGTAGGTCAGTGTAATACACTACCGGGTTGTTATTTTGAAAAACTTATATTTGGCCAGTGTTCAATATGACTGGAAACAAATACAAACTGTTGTATGTAAGACGTAATAAGGACACTTTTCAGATGTTCCTCAGTGAGAACCTGATTTTGTCTTTGGCTGTTGCAGCCCTTGAGCAGAGTCTGATAATTGGTGTATTATGAAATACAGGAATCCCCAGTTTTACGGATCAGGAGTCGCGGATTCAGTCACAGCAGATTTTTTTGAGAACTGACCTCATAGTTTTACATGGAAATACCCACAATAACGCAGATAACACAATAACTGCAATATATATATATATTTGCTTTTTTTGTGGCAATATATATATATTTTCTTCTGGATGTTTTCACACAAGGGCACCCGTTGACGCGGCGTCCCAATACTTTTGTCCCGCGAAATTCCAAGTTGCATATCTCGGCTGGGAAAGGACTAGACACTTCATACTCCACAGTTTGGCAGATCAGCCTGAGACCTTTCCAACGAGCCCTCATTTATATTTTTTGCCTGAGTAGATCAGGTTTTATTCTCCTAAACCGGCATATTTCATATGGGTTTACCTTGAAAAGAGGCGAATGCGGGTTTACCTGTAACGTTACATTTTCATTTTTAAAATGAAATTAAAGTGTTCTGGGAGCATGTTTGGGAACATATTTAGGGTTTACACTATAAAAATAGGCATTTTAGTCATTTTTTACCAAAACTAGGTAAAAAATGACCTCTTTTTCCCGGACATGTCCACTTTTTGAGACCTGTGTCCGGCGTCCGGGCGGAAGTTTAGAATCGTCCGGGATTTTGAGCTGTCAAAGATGCGCATAAAACATATTAACACGACCCGGACCACGGCTGTCACCCCGAGATGCGCATATCTATTATTATTTCTCTTCTCAGAGTCTCCTGTGTCCGTCTTCTGTGCAAAACTCTAACGATCCCTGGTCCTTTCCTCTGAACTCTCATCCTCAGTTCAGTCCATGTTTCCTTGACTGCAATCTAAAAGCCTGATCAAAGGTTGAGTTTCACCTGTCAGACCGTCCTCCTTATCAAAATAAGCAAAATAAACATGTGTCCTTGCATCAACATCATAATTGTTTGTATGACATGCCTATCATTCCAGTATAATAATGAATTATACCAAAAAGATTGGATAGAATAAAGTCAAGTAAATAGACCCCGCGTGAACACACCACACCACAGCGCAAAGTGGAAACAGAGTGAACATCATTCTCTGCATTTAACCCATTTAACCCACTTACCATGTGAAGTAATGGGCTGCCACCAACAGGGGGCGCTTGAGGAGCAGTGTATATGGGGACAGTACCTCACTCAAGGTTACCTCAGTGGTGCCACTGGCAGTCCTGGCATTCGACCCATGGGCCTCTGATCACTGGGGCAACTCCCTAACCACTGTTATGGTTCTGATTCTGATTATTGTTCTTATTCTGATTCTGGTTCTGGTTCTGATACCGATTCTGATACTGGTTCTGATTCAGATTCTGACTATGGTTCTTAATCTGATTCAGACTCTGATTATGGTTCTTATTCTGATTCTGATTATGGTTCGGATTCGACTTCTGGTTCTGTCTCTTGTTCTGGATCTGATTCTGATCATGGTTCTGATTCTGATTCTGGTTCTGATCCAGATTCTAGTTCTGAAAAGAGGTGAATGTTGAGATCTCATGCGTTGAATGCTTTTGTAAAGAATAATGAAGTGTTTGTGAGGCGGAGCTCGGTCAATGACTGTAGACCTGAAGCACTGTTTTCAGACAAAACAGTCTAAAGACCAGAAACAGAAAGTAACATAAAACGGTCATCAAAACTCAGCTGGGTGCCTGAGATATTATTTGATCATAAATTAAATAAATAATACTAATTCTGAGGATGGTTCTTATTCTGATTCTGATTCTAGTTCTGATTCTGATTCAGATTATGGTTTTGATTCTGATTATAATTATGGTTCTGATTCTGATTCTGACTCTTGTTCTGATTATGGTTCTCATTCTGTTTCTGATATTGATTATGGATCTGATTCTGGTTCTGATTGTAGTTCTGAATCTGATTCGAGTTCTGGTTCTCGTTCTGATTCTCGTCCTGGTCCTGGTTCAGTAGTTCTCTCTGCTGGGTGAATAATAATAAACTCTGTTACCCAGAGGCTGTGGGCTAGCTCTGGATCAGCTGACTCCTCACATGACTTTCCGGATTCCACTGTAGAAACGGGAGCGACCGGTTCGCAGCGAGGAGGTTCAGAGTTTAGTCAGTTTTGTAGATTAGTTTAATGGTTATTTTATTTTTTTAGCACATTATTTTGATGATTATGTTGATTCGGACATGATCCCGCCGCCGTGAGACCCGGATCCGGACAGAAACAGAACCAGAACATTGCAGAACACTACAGACCTCTCCAGGACCCTTCAGAACCCTTCAGGACCCTCCAGGACTCTTCACTCTCTTCTCTCTCGTCACACATGTGAGTTTAGAAGAAGGAACCTGAGCTGTCTCCTGTTATTTGTGAACACACACTGGATTCACACAAGACTGCAGCATGTAGCATGTAGCATTTAGCACTGCAGGACTGAACAATCCTTGGTATATCCCTGTTATTTTTACATACACACACTCACACACACCCATACACACATATACACATGAATACATACATACACACACATACATACATACATACATACATAAACACATACGTACAATCACGCATACATACATACATACAGTCTAATAGGGCTGCCAAAGAGAGTAGATTGATTTGACCTGGTTTCTCTTATTGTGAACTACATCCCTTCTCCTCTTTATCCCTTTATTCTCTTTTCTTTGTAAAGGGAACTTGCATTTGTACATGTGTATTAGTGTTGTTTCCTCCACAAGGCTTTGTTTGCTTTTCTGTTTATATGTTTAGTAAAAAAGGCCAGATCAGTCTCTAAAGGGACCTTTCTGTTTTCACTCTTTTCAGACTAAAGTCGCCAAGATGCGTCTGGAGACGAAGAGGCTCCTCAATATTGTCATTTTGGGCACCGGCTTCATGCTGATGTTCATCGCTTTTCAAACTTGCGGCAACGTAGAAGTAAGACGCTTTTAAACGGCTTGTTTCTCCTTATTCGTCTGTGTGAGGTTTTACATGGTTTTGGTTTCAGTGTATAAATCAGTGCTCCCACTGTTCTGTCATGTTTTCTACTCAAAATGTCGTAATTTTGTCTCCCCTTTCCACAGCAAACTGTGATAAAGAGCTTCAACAGCACAGAGTTCCATGGCAGCGGGTATACAAGGTATTTTCTTCTTGGATTTTTATGAGCGCACTTTAGATCAGTGGTGAACATCATGTGATCTTAAACGCTCTGGCATGAGACTTCAGATGTTCAGCTTTCCAGAACTTGGTCATCTGAGTTTTTGCCATAATCTAATGATCGTGATCCTCCGTTCACCTGGGAAAGGCTTTTAATTTGATTTACTAATTCTGTTCTGTCAGCGCTGTGATGCCACTCCTTCGTGTCCAAAACCAGCACTGACAGAACAAATGCTGTCCTTTCTCTTTCTAAAATAACTGCTTATAATACATTTATTATAATTACATTTATTTTATAATTATATAATGACTATAACTATAATGACATTCATTATTAAGATAATATAATATAATATAATATAAGATAATCCTTAGTCCCACAAGTGGGAAATTTGCTTTGTCATGGCAGAAAGTGGACAGAACAAAGTTAAGAGCAGCAAAAACACATTATACATACTATATTATACATACATACTATATTATACATACATACTATATTATACATACATACACATTATACATAATATATTATACATACTATACGTTTATAATGGGGCAGCTAGTGGTCTGGTGGTTCAGAAGGTCGTGGGTTTGAATCCCAGGACTGCCATTGGCACCACTGACGTTCCCTTGAGTAAGGTACCGTCCCCACACACTGCTCCCTGGGCGCTGCCCACTTTGTGAATGGGTTGAATGCAGGGAACTGTTTGGATTTGTTTGGATTTAGGAGTGATTTGAGTTAAACCAGGTTTCTGATGGAAACTACAGTAATACTGGACTTCCACAAGAACACACCGATATACTGAATACAACAACACTATTTACTGTAGAATGGTATTTATATTTATTCTTTTTGTACTGTACTGTATGTGGACTCATTCTAACCTGACTTCTTCTTTCCATCTTTTTTCCTGCTTCGTTCCAGCATGGCCATCATCTATGGAGTCTTCTCAGCGTCAAACCTAATAGCTCCCTCAGTGGTGGCTGTGATAGGACCACAGTTGTCGCTGTTTTTTAGTGGGTTAGTTTACAGGTAAGACCATGTGGATGACTCTTTACACTCTTTCCTACTCAGTTTCATGTTGTCAACAGTATTTCTGTAGCCGATTATCATACACAAAGATCACAAAGTACATTATTCACAATGTACTTTACAGGAACAGAATGAAAAAATTTAGATCTTAAAAATACAGGGGGTCCTAGAGTTACGCCCACAGATCCGTTACTGGTGTTAGTCGAAACACACACTAGCCTCAGTCACTGACACTGTAGTAAAATCATAATGTAGAACATAAAAAACACAACTATGTTGTAGTACTGTAGTGACAGAAAAAAATGACAAAAATGAGTGTAAAAACACATAAACACGCTTTTAACAGTCAAGAGTGACGTAGGTAAGCGTACCGGGGGATGGCAACTCCCTCACTCATATGCCGCGTTACTGTGTATTCTGCGTATTCTGCATTACTGCATATACAGTAATCTCTCGCTTTTCATGGGGGTTATGTTCCAAGAGTGCCCGTGTATAGTGGAAAAAACGCGTTGTTGTGTTTTGGTAAAAAAAAAAAAAAATGCCTATTTTTATAGTGCAAACCCTAAATATGCTGAGAAATGCAACTCGGAAGGTTGCGTGACAAAAGTATTGGGACACCCGGTTTTTGGAGAATAAAACCTGATCTACTAAAAATACAAATGGCGGCTCGTTGGAAAGGTCTCCTGGAGATCTACAGAACTGTGGAGTGTGAAGTGTCTAAGTGCTTTCCCTGCCGAGAGATGCAACGTGGAAGGTCGCGGGACAAAAGTTTTGGGACACGGCGGCGAGGTGAATGGTGAATAAATATATTTATTGCCACAAAAAAGCAAAAAAAGCCAGAGGATATTTGCAGTTTCCGTGTGTGTTTAAATACGCGACTCCTGAGCCGCGTAAAACTGGGTGATTACTGTACTGCGTATTCTTCCTCCGCACGCAATCAAACTAGAAGTTTAAGTTTAAAAAAGAAATAAAAGAATGCATAGAAAATAAAAGAAGGTTAAAAGTTATTTGTACTGTTTTTCCTTATTCTTTTTTTTCACTGGTTGCTCATGTAGCAATTATTATAAGCCCTTAAAATCATTCTGTAATGGACAAGCGCTGTGTTCTCTCTTCAGTGCTTACATCGCCATGTTCATCCATCCTTTCACCTGGAGTTTCTACACCTTCTCTGTCTTGGTTGGAATCGCAGCTGCAGGTGTGACGTGACTGTTTGTTGTTTCAGAGCTTTCAGAACCCCACATTACTTCCTCATGTCTTTATCTAATGTGTCAGTAACTTATTTCAGTGTTGTGGACGGCGCAGGGGAACCTTCTCACCATCAACTCCACCGACTCCACGATTGGTCGGAACAGTGGAATATTCTGGGCTCTGCTGCAGTTTAGGTGCTGCATCTGCACTGTATCTGTCTAAATACAGATTTCTATTTTTAGCAACAAGGAAGCTCGTTTACATGTGCATTCTTGTGTTTTGCAGCTTATTCTTCGGGAATCTGTACATATATTTCGCCTGGCATGACAAAGTTCACATATTAGGTGAGGTTTATGATTTTCTTCCGTGTGGCATCGGTACGTATGACTTGTGCAGTGATTGTGATCTGAATATTTAGAAGTGAGTGTGTGACTGTGTCACTTCCCTGTGTGTTTCAGACAAGGACCGCCAGACCGTGTTCATCTCGCTCACGGTCATAAGTCTAGTGGGGAACTTCCTCTTCTTCCTCATTCAGCGGGTGGAGGCCGAGCCTCCGTCCAGCGAGGCGGCCGAGTCACTGCTGCCCGGAGATTCTGCAGAGAAAGACTCACAGTATGGAAACTGTTGACTCATTGTACAACACCTATACTGCAAAAATAGGATTCTGGCAAGTGAAATAATCCTCAATCTAATCAGTACATCTAATATTTCTCATGGCAGGGCTATTCTAAGGTCACATAGACCTTATATTCATATACATTTACTTGTTGAAAGGGATTTGGTCCAGGCAAATCATATTTCCTGGGGCAAAAAATAATAATTATCTGGCAAGATAGTGAGAAAATGTCTCTTGGTAAAGACAAGTAAATAATCTAATATCAGTGTCAGAATGAGCAATATTAGATATTTTGGCTCGATTTAAGATCATTTCACCTGCCAAGACATGTTTTTTTTTGGTTTTTTTTGCAGTGTATGTTCGACCTGCACTCAGTGATTGTTTTTTCAGATGCACTGACGATTTTGATCACTGATCCTTAGGGTGTTTCATTTTCTAAGGCAAAAAATAAAATGTAATTTTTTTTTGCAAGCTTTGCGTACGCCCCGAGTCTCAGTGATATAAAAGATATATATATGCCAAATTTCAAGAAGATTGGATCATATTTAGAGGTGATGATAATGATGGAGAGGAATCTTCCAGTATAACTGTCTTATTGATTTCAGCGATAGCTTGTAATGTTTGTTCTTATATTAATCTTTTTTTCTTCTTCTTTTGTACACTTAGTTCTTATTTTCGAGGCGAAAACCTTGTCTGCTCCACTCATTGACGAACTCATACGATCTTCTCTTTGTCACCTAAGAAATTCTTCTTGTGATACGCTAGTCACGTCCATCACATTTTGCCAGGAAGTGTGAAATAACTGGACGAGATCACTTTTCCAAATCTGCCGTTTCACATTTGCTTTATCCGTGTTTCTCCATTTCTCTTTACCCAGATGTTGGTATTCTTTGTACAGCTTCTGTACACCAGCACAGATATTCTCCTCCATCTTAACAGGGATATTTGCTTTCCTCCACACTTCCTGTAGTTTAGTACTGGTAGATTGAGCAGCATCCGAAAGTGTTTCTTTCATTTCATTATGATGGTAAACAAAAACTAAAAGTACTTGTTCCTTTTAAAGGGAGCCGAGCTCCTAAAAACTCAGCACTAGGCACCTTTTCTAGCAGCCAAGTTCCTCTTTTGGTTCCCATTTTAAAATTCAATTACCTGCAACAGATGAAATAAATACATGAGAAGCCCATTAGTACAAAGCACTTCAATATTAGAAATTTCACTAGTTTGAAATAAAAGTGTGTGCAACCCCTAAATATAAAATCTTCTTGAAAGTTGGCATATATATCTTTTACAGCACTGAGACTCAGGGTGTAAGCAAAGTCATATGAAAATCACATCGTTGGAAAAAGGAAACAACCTATTGACCCTATAGGCTTTCAGTTTCAGTTTCACAGTTTGCCACCCTCCCTTTAATGTGTCCCTCAAATAAAAGGAATCACGGTAGGAACTCCACTGACCAGATATTATTTGGGTAGTGGATCATTTGTGGAATCAACTGAAGATGATATCATTCGTTTAGTAATGAGTGTAAGTGTAAAAACATCACAGGCAATGTTATGCCTGCTGATGTGTCAAAACATCTCCTGAAAAATGGTAAAAAGGTGTAATTGGAGAATGTTCTTTTGAACCTGGGGATTGTATCTTGATTAGGAAGGATCATTAATACAGTTTGATGCTGGGATTCACTTGGTAAACAAAGGGTTCCTTCCCATTGTGTACTAAAACCCAGTACACTATGGTGTTTAAAGTAAAAAGGTCCCCTCATAGTCACGCGTGAACACACCACACAGTGTGAAATTCTTTCTCTGCATTTAACCCATTCAACAAGTGAAGCAGAGGGGATGGTACTTGGCTCAAGGATACCTCAATGGTCACACTAACAGTGCAGGGATTTGAACCCACAACCATCTGCTTGCAGAGACAACTCCTTAACTACAAGGCCACCAGCTGCCCCAGAGCACATAGCCAATTATAGTCAATCAGAATACAAATGAAAGAACTCTAATAGTTGAGCTAGCCTCAACTAATGTGCAATAAGAATCACATGCCAGTGTGGCTGGAGAGTCAGAGACTGATATCAGGTCGGTTTGGTTACTACAAAGAGTGCATATCTAATGTGGTGTTACTTGAAAAGATGAGCAGTGATTGTGGGTAACAGTTGTGTATATAATCAGTAATCTGTGTGTGTGTGTGTGTGTGTGTGTGTGTGTGTGTGTGTGTTGAATTCAGAGCCCCCCAGGGTCTATGCACTCAGGCTTTGGATGCGTTCAGTAAGTTTTACTTTTGCACTCACTATAAAAATAATCAATTAATAAACACACCTTTTAAAACCTCTTAACTCTTTGTGAACAGAGAAAGCTATTAAGCTTGCTGGGACCATGGAGATGTTGCTGTTGAGTGTATCCATTGCATACACAGGTAAAACCAGTACTCATGTTATGCGCTAATTGGGTAATTTAGTCTCACCTTTTTAACTTATGGAATAACCCGTATGATTTCTGAACGATGTTCCCCATGTCTGACGTACGCAGAATTCTGTGCGCTGGGTTTGTAGTTTATTCTGTGGCGTTCATCCTGCTGCCTTTCTTCCGTCAGGACTGGAACTGACGTTTTACAGTGGGGTTTATGGGACGTGTATAGGATCCATGACTCGCTTTGGGAATAATGCCAAAGGTCTGATCGGCCTCTCTGGAATATTTATTGGAATCGGGGAAATCCTTGGTAAGTCTGTGGGCGTCGGCCATGGCAGTCATCTTTCCAGCGACAGAAAGGTATGATGCATATTTTTCTTTTTTGTTGTGCTTGTCCAGGTGGATCTGTCTTTGGAATGCTGAACCAGTGCAACCGCTATGGCAGGAATCCAGTAGTGTTCCTGGGACTGCTCACACATTACCTGGCCTTCTACCTGATATTCCTGAACATTGCCAGCGATGCTCCGTTAGCTCCAGAGGAGGGCACAGAGCTGCAGGGATACATCACCCCCAGGTGTGAAGAGAGTAGTGCAAAGTATCTGAAAGGAAACGTACAGTAAAAATTAGAGGTGGGACGAGATCTTGTGAGATTACAATGTGACGATATTTCTCATCACACGAAAAGCAGTCTCGCGAAGCAGCAACAGAACCTTTGCTGTCTCCACTTCCCAAAGCATACCTGTCCATCCCTGCCATCTTTGTTCCGAGTGAGCGTGTCTTTTCAACTGCAGGACACAAAGTTATCACCCAGAGGTCTCAGCTGCTCCCAGAAAACATGGATATACTTTTTTTTTTTTTAGAAAAATCTCATAGGCTGTGTAGTTGTAACCATCTCCAGTCCAGATCTCTGAATCGTGCTTGAAGAAAAATCTGGGCACTCTGGATTTGCTACTTTGATTTATGGTTTGCCCTTGTTTTCACTTAAAATAGACTACGAATAGTTTTATCTATTTTTGATAATTATATTTATTATATTTTTAATGTTTTTTTATTTTTTTTAAATAACAGTTTTTTTATGTTCAACTTGTGAAAATTTGTTTAGTTCAACTAGTTAGGAGTTCATGCACAGTTATAGGGTTTTGATGAAACTATTGAGAATCATACAAGAGAAGCCAGTCATTTGAGTTTCTAGCAAAAACGTACAGTGTACATTGTTCTGTCCAGTTGCTGTAGCATATGACCATTCAAGCTTAATAATTAATAAATAAGAGTAAAACTGCAGTGATCAGATACATCATTTCAAAATGTTTTTGACTTTCAGTCAAATGAAAGGCTTTTTCCAGTCATCAATATCATCTTTATAGTTATCGGAAAAACCTGATTAAAATCTCGTCTCGTCTCGTCTCGTCTCATTCTCATGACCCCAGTATCGAGTATCATCTCATGAGCTGACCTGAGGTCTCATCACACCCCTGAATGTTAATATGAAATCATATTTCTGCCAAATAATGCTGACAGGCTTTTGTTCAGAAAATCAACCAAGCATTTAAATTCTCTGACGTATTCAAACTTTCACATACAACTGCATCATCTTTGTAAAAGATTATTTGCTAAAATGTCCTGTTGTTATTCTCAAAGTATTTTTAGGCCAACTTGATTCATACTGAGAAGTCATACATTGACATTAGTAAGTGCTTTTGGATAGATATTTTGATGTGTCAGGTTTAATCCGTAGCTTGCAGGCCTGTTTAGTTAACTGGTTGAGAGTTGACTAGCTTCGTCTGACTGTTGATGTCGGTGTGTTATCAGTGTGGATGTGGCGCTGCTGTGCAGTTTCCTGCTGGGTTTGGGCGACAGCTGTTTCAACACTCAGCTGCTCAGCATCATCGGCTTCTGGTTCCGTGATGACAGCGCGCCGGCTTTTGCCGTCTTCAAGTTTGTACAGGTAGAAAACAGCAGTTTTCACAGTATGGGGAGGCTATTCATACATACATACACACACATACTTATAACCAGGGGTTGACATAATTTTTTTGCTGTAGTACTATAACGAGTACCTACATTAATTAATTGGTATGCCCCCAAATTAAAAATTTTTCACCTTTCACCTTATCTCCTCTCTGGACTGGAGAACGGGTCTCGTCTCGGGGCGGGCCGGGGCATGCAGAGACAGAAGCGCTGATATCAGACCTGCTCTGACTGAATTTTGATTGGGGCAGAAGCGAGGCTCCGCTGACCAGCTGGAATCATATTTTAAAACGTAATTATTATTTTTCTTTTTAAGGTTTTCGTTTCCTGAGTGGTGGTACCTAGAGATCCAGTATGAAGGTACTCAAATTAGGAACGCATTTGCGCAGTGAAGACTGAAAATGGTGCGCATTTGTCATATCACAGACCCAATTCTTGCTTGCATACCACTCATGTCAATCCCTGATCATGAGAGAAGATTCACTGCTGTTGAATTGGGAAACAGAGCAAACACAAACTAATACATGTATTTGTGCTAATAGTTGACATTTTAATTACAAATATATTTTACAGTACGTTTTTAGTTTTCTTAGACTAAATCAGCTTCAACTCAAGTATATTTATTTCAGCCTATTAAAGGCATTTAAATTACCCTTTCTATTTTACACACCTTTACTAAGGTGCCAGTAATTATGGAGCTGATTGTAATGATCAAAAAGTAATTTACAGTAATTTATTTTACAGAAATTTATTCTGAACAAAACATTTATCAAACATTCTATTCTATTGATATTTTGACAACCCAAACATGAGAGCATTCATAGTTTATATTACACATTATATATATAATATATATATGTTTAATAAATACATATTAAATATTAAAAAGCAATTTAAGTCTTGAGTCTTTAACTCTCAAAACTACAAATGACCATGGTTATGTAAAATGTACATTCTTACATCATGACATCAAATAAAGGCTCAACTCCATTACTGTAGAAATTCTCCTTTAATGTAGAGTAGAAAAGTTTTTAAAAAGACAGTAGCTGACATTTCCCATTTTAGTAGGAACAGTAGGAACACCACATTCATCTCACCAACAAAACCGAGAACAAAAATTTAGGCTACAATAAAAAAGAAATAAAAAGTGCAGAATAACCACCAAGGTAAAGTTTTCTAAAATATGTATATCGCTGTAGCCCAATACAATAAATAATAGGTATTTACTTCATTCTTAAAAATTATTCTTAAAAATTCTTAAGATTGCATGCTGTGCAGATTATCAGCAAACTTGACAGGTCACGCTTGCTTTAAACTTAGTTCAGTCTACACTGGAGATGTAGACAAGGTCTAATCTGTGTGTTATGAGTTTAGCTGTATCCTGGATCGCTGTAGTGTACCACAGTTATATTTCTGTCAAATCTACAAGGCCAAAGAATAATTTCTTATAGTAGCATTAAAACATGTATCGTCGTTTATATGATTATCAAACAAAGATTACTGATCATTTATCCATTAAAAGAAAAAATAAGTTATGAAGATCAGAAAACATTTCACATTTTAGTGCATGCACAGCCAGAGGCATAAGAAATAATGAAGGAATGAATTTCACTGCTTCATTTCTGTGGAATTACTCAAAGGTGAGCAGTAAATAAAGAATAGTTTCTATAATGCTCCCTTGCATGAAGAAGAGCTAACTCCTCAAACCTGGTAGTACTAGCTCCTCATTCTATCGGATGGAAAAGTCAACAGGTACTTTTGAATCAGATGTATTTTAGAGGACAATAACCAGCTCTAACCATATTTTCTCATTTCATTACTCCATGAATTACTCTATGAATCAGATTCAATTTCCTGCAGTCATTTATTTAGGAAAGCATCTTACTAGATTACGTTATTTCCAAGGGTCTCTAACGAGTCTGCAATGTTGTGGTTTTTTTTCTCTAACATCTTCTTCCCCAAACCAGTAAGTCGTTAGGCAGTACAGGAGTGTACAGTGGTGCTCAGCAGCCAGGGGGAGGGGGGTGGGGGTGGTTGGGGTGCAGGTGGGGAGTTATTGTGTGACTGGTTTGGGCAGCTCTTCTGCAGGAAGGTACTCCTCGGGCAGCAGCTCCTGCTTGTCGTCCAGCGTGAAGGTCAGCTGTCGTCTCGCACGGCGAGAGGAGATCACGAGCAGACCCACCAGCAGCACCATCGACATGATGGCCAAAGTCGCCACAAGGAAGAAAGCTGGAGAGAAACAGGGGGAGAGAAAGAGTTTATGAACTGACTGAAACCAGGCTGATTTATAACTAGCCCAAGCTGTAGAATGACACAGCTCTGTCAAATGCACTGTGACATAAAGGAGATATTAAATAGCAGAAATACTACATTTATAGCATTTAGCTGATGCTTTTATCCAAAGCGACTTCCATGGGACAGTCTCCCTGGAGCAACTTGGGCAAATATCCTTCCCACACCACCACACATTTGGCTCACGCTCTTATCCAAAGCTACTTACAATCATTAGTTACAGGGACAGTCCCCCAGAGCAACTAAGGGTTAAGTGTCTTGCTCAAGGATACAATGGTACAAAGTGGGGGTTCAAACCTGCAACTTCGATGTGGTCATCGGGTTCACAGGCAAACGTTTTACAGACTAGGCTACTACCACCCCAGAAAACCAAAAAAATGATTCTGTTCTCTTTGTATTGGCTGTAGTAAGCCTAATACGATTAAATAGTAGCTTTTTTAAAGCTTTTACACTCGCAAACAAACAAAATGTGACCTTTGCAAAAACTACAGCATTATCCTTTCTGTAGTCCAAACAATTTATACTCTGCACATAAATAAATGTAAGAAAACTTTTTTCTATTGTTTGTGTTCTATTGCACATGCTATATGCAACATAATAAATTCTAACAAAAATACTAATATAAAATAATTGTTTATAAATAAGCATTAAAATACCCATCTCTGAAACCCTAGCCAGCATTTTCTGCTATCAGATGAGTGACATTTCTATTTACTTGTATCTTTAACCCATATTCATGTTTAACTATGAGCTCATTTAGAGGTCTTTGTGTTACCTGGAGTCCAGCGAGAGCGTGAGCTGTGTCCATGCTCATCAAAGCTCCCTACACAAAGAATGAAAATTTATTAGCATAAAACAAACACAACAAGTCAACAAACTTCAGTTATACGTTACAGTGGTCTTTCAGTAGCTATGACTATCTTTCAAAAGTCTAAAAAGATTGGAGGTACACTTTGTGAAATCTATTCATTTTCCTTCTACACAGAAGTACGTTTCTGGATGAGAGAATAATGTACTTCTGTATTATTACTTGTCCAGAAGAAAAGAAACAACACTATGAAGAACAGAAATTTGTATATGGTGTAAAATTTCTGAAATCAATTAAGAACTTATTTAATATGTGCGTAAAAACTCAAAGGTTTTATTGTAATACTGTATGCTTTATTTGATAAAGGTATCCTTTCATATAAACAGTGTAAACTCTAAACCACAACTCCACTTACCACCTTTCTTAGCACATTTAGACATGCATTCTTCCTCACTGTCGTAGCGGTTCTTGTTGCCACCACAGCCGCCGTATGTGAAGGGTTTGCAAGACTGAGAGCTGGACTCAAAGAAGAACATTGGGAAAGAAGCACGGCATAGTCCAGAGTCAGGCGGGGGAATGCAGGCCTCTGCAAAACACATATAAACACACATTTGCACATACACATATATGCTTACATATACATATTCGCATACACATACATATACATGTATTTAAACAGAACAAAACACACAGCTTTCTAACCCAACGTGTAGTACATTGTACATGTCTGAACATGTTTTATTTACTAGATATAAGGACGGCCACTATTGATTACATTTGTAATTAAGTAATCTGACTACCATTTTGTCTTGACAACTCTGTCACTAATTTTGACAGTTTATCAAGTAACCGGAGGTTTAAAAAAATCCAAATTATAAAAATGTATGTCACTGAACATGGATAGCATCTCATACATTTCAAAACACTTTACTGGAAAAAGAAACTAAAAAGACTGAAAATAAACATGGCAATTTCAGCCACACCCATTACTAACAGCAGGGTGCTAAATGAGGCATAAAGCCAAGCAATTTTCATACACAAACACTGGCAGCAGTCTAGGAAGCAATGAAGAGCCCAGTGACTTTCAGTACTGTCAAAAGACCTTTCCAACAAGTCAATTTGTTGAAGGTCTGCACTGCTAAAGCTGTCGTTATTGTAAAAAATAAAGCAAGGGCAGTTACTGTAAAGCACTACAGTCACATGTAAGGTTTGGTGGAGCAAGAAAAATGATCTGGGTCTGAGCTTTAGTTCCAGTCAAGGAAAATCTTAATACCACAGCATACACTGACATTCTAGAGTAGTGATGGGCTGATCCACGTTTTTCCAGTTCCGATTCCGATACACGACTGCCGATACCAATATGGATTCCGATGTAATACATCTTTTTTTACTTTAATATTAGCATTATTTTTGTTGAAATTGTGCTGTTTGTTAGTAAGGTTACATCACA
>JBBPCY010120852.1:0-17698 GCA_037974405.1 Brachyalestes nurse | reverse complement strand
TCCCCCCACACTGCTCTTCACACACTGCTCCCTATACACTCCTCCCCCCACACTGCTCTCCCACACACTGCTCTCCCACACACTGCTCTCCTACACACTGCTCTCCCACACACTGCTCTCCACACACTGCTCTCCCACACACTGCTCCACTCCACACTGCTCCCCCACACATTGCTCTCCCACACACTGCTCCCCCTCCACGCACTGCTCCTCTACGCACTGCTCCCCCACGCACTGCTCCTCCACACACTGCTCCCACACACACTGCTCCTCCACACACTGCTCTCCCACACACTGCTCCCCCTCCACGCACTGCTCCCCCTCCACGCACTGCTCCTCCACACACTGCTCCCCCACGCACCGTTCCCCCACACACTTTATGTAAAAACAGTGCAAGTTGTTCAGTCTGTGCTTCTAAGGGACCACATTGATGGCTTTCACTCTCTGAGCCATCACTGTAAAAACCTTCAGACACATTAAAGCCTCGGAACAGGCTGAGACCTTCTAAAACAGTCGATAGTCCATCAGCCGTATCAAAGCTTTAATCTGTGGAGCAGCCGAGAAGCTTCTCCTCTGATTTCCCTCAATCTGGAGCCCTTTTCACACACTTAGCGGTAATTAAGAGGAACGAGTGTGAACACAAACTGGATCCAAATCCCAGAAGAGCTGAAGGTGGAAGTGAACTCACAGGAGATTCTGATATTAGTCAGTGTGTTAATTGTAGATGTGAAAACAGACAGGGAACCTGCTTTTATATATATATACCCACAAATGTGTTAATCTACATTTACAATTCTACAATTTCATCAAAAACATTAAAAAATTGTTTTAAAAATGTGTAATTTATATTTTCTTCTAATATCATTCTTTCTTCTGATATTATCATAATATAATAATATTTGATTATTACTATTACTATTATTATTCTAGTATTGTAAAATGATTCTATGTTATTCTAGTTTGAACAATATTAACCCTCTGGCCCTCCTCATTTTTACTATACATTCAGCGCCTCCTGGACACTTTTGGCCAATTAAAACCCATGAAAACTAAATTTTTTAATTCCTTGTTATTTACACTGTTAAATCATACAATTTTGGTTAAAATGCTTTCATTTTAAACTCAACGCTTGAAAAATGTAGTTTTTTAGTGTTTTCTACCAGATTATGTCATTTATCCATTTTTGGCCAAGCGAGCAATTTTATATAATATTTTATATAATGGCCATATATTTATATATAATTTTTATATATTGTTATATACTTTTTTGCTATTTTTACTACATAAAGTTTGTAACTAATATCTGTTCTTGTCATAAGTAGCAAATATCTATTCCTTTGGTTTTTTTAATCCTTCAAAAATCAGTTTGTTTGCACAATGCACTTGTTAGTAAACAACATCAAAAATGGCCATTTTCTCTATTCTCAATGCTACTGGGGCCAAAAATGGAACAAATCCGAAATATGTAACTGATTAACAACAACACTAAATTTTATTTTCATGCACAAACACAAAACCATTATCTGACATCCTTGTGGTCACACCTGTGTCAAAATTGTGTCGTTCATTTGCTCTGTTGGAGTGCAGTAAGCATCATACTCCTCTTTTGGAAAGTAAGATTATTATATAAAATTACTCGCTTGGCCAAAAATGGATAAATGACATAATCTGGAAGAAAACACTAATTTTCAAGTGTTGAGTTTAGAATGAAAGTTTTTTTAACCTAAATTGTGTGATTTAACAGTGTAAATAACAAGGAATTAAAATCTGTAGTTTTCATATGTTTCAATTGGCCAAAAGTGTCCACGAGGGAGTCAAGTGTCACAATTGGATGTTTAGAGCATATTATTGATATATTTACTGAGTTGAAGTTAAAAATGTAAAGATCTGAAATAACTCCAGATTCTTGGGAAGTTTCATTCCATATGCATTAACACAGCTAAAATGGTTAAAAAAAAAGAGAGTAAAGTGGACAAAAATGTCCCACAGGAGGCCCGGAGGGTTAAAAATATTGTTTAGAACTATTTTATTGAATCTGTCTGATGAGCTCTTTAGAATCTGATCAGGCTGTGAACAAGCTGTTCTAAATGGGTAAAAATCAGACGTTTATAGAAATAACAGGTTGGAATGAATCATCTTTCTCAAAACACTGTTAACCGTCCTTTATATGACATTGCCTCTCTGTATTCATGCAATGTTTTTCAGGGTTTTTTTTTTCAGCAAGCCGAAAGCACTGATTTGTTTTCACAAGACCACGACCATGTGTCACACCTGTCACACACATTATCGACTTAATCACTGAAACAGCAAATTATTTACCAAGGACAAGGTTTTGATCAGTACTGCAACACTATTCCCGTATCGTACATTATGAGCACACAAACTGTGTGAAAAATGTGTGTGACATTTTTGTGGTTGCACTAAATTGCGTGTTGTCTCTGTCCTGTGCTGGTGCTTAGAGCTTTCTTTGGCCTTCAGAATAATACGCTCCCATGTGGCCCATTGGCCTTCAGTAGAGAGGTACGAGCTCTCTGCTCTCACTACCTCTTCTTTTCTTCCTGTTTTCCGCTCCCCTGTTCTCTTCCCTTCTTCAAGCGTCTTGCATTTCTAGTGACTCTAGTGACTCAAAACACAATTAAAATATCAGCGGATTTACCCGTACACCTGCTGCACCTTCAAGTATTTCAGCATGATGCACACATTTTCATGCACATGACTTTTTGCTAATTGGCTGCTTTTTCAACTTTACCTACAACACCTACAATATACAGTCAGTTACCACCACCAAATAATTTTGATGTGACATTGTGTTAGAAGTTTTGCAGTGGCTGCAGCACCTGCCATTGGTTACTATAATAAGTGAGTTTTAAGTTTTAGTTTTAAGCACTAGCTTGTCTTTCTAAATACAGGTTCTAACAAAATTAGTGTCTATGTCTAAGGACCATACGGTATTGAATCTAATATTGCTTCAATTATGAATAGTTTTTAATGCTAACACATTTCCCTCGTTTGACCCTTGGGACCCTCTATAGTACTCAGACGCACAGCAGATTACATTGAAGCATTTTGGCATTGTTTTCAGTCTGTATTCCATATTAGTGTGCCAATAGACCATCATCATGTGAAGATGAATTAGCTTTCAACCAATCTGTTTTGTACCTGCTGCATTTATACACTTCATTTTCCATTTATCCTTTACCAGGGTGTGCTAGGGTGGTCGCCATTCCATCACAGGGCACTGATGCCATCTCCTATCATAGATACTCAGTAGCGCACACACTGGAACTGTGAATATACTTACCAAAGCAAAAAATGTTAAGAGGACGTTGTCTCTCAAACAGCCCTGAATAAAGTAGTAAGCACAATTATGAACAGAAGATTAATGGTTCATTCCACAAAGTGGGTCTCTGAGTGGAAAAAGAAGGGGAAGTAAGATGGTAAAAGACTTTTGCACATCCTTCTAATCTGCTTCATTACTAATGATGAGGAATGACTGTTACGGAGGAGAATTAGGATTTATTAGTCAGGGATAATTTACCAGATGTATTTACAGTCTTATTTGCAGGTACAGTAATACCAGAAAGCCTCTGATTCATTGCAAATAGATGCACAAGTGAAAAGCCACTCAAGTGAGACCACTAAGGTTTAATTCATCTTTAAGCGCATCAACTTGATTTGATTTTTTGGAATTTTGCCCAGTTATCTTCCCAGTGGTAGTCAAAACTAACTCCCACCAGCTGTCTGGATCATTCCTATTGTACATAACCAACCAATCTCACAGCGAAAAAAATAATACAAACAAGTGCATCCTCTGAGACAGGCACTATTATTCATAAATCCATGAATCAATATTTTCAATGATGAAAAACCAATTTAATTGCAAATATGCAAAATTGTTCTAATATGGTAGTCCTGTGCTTCAACGTTTTCAGTTAATTAGCAGAAGGCCACGAAGTTGCGAAAAATTAAGACATTTAAGGCATGTTCAAAATGATGAACCAAGCTTTAGATAATTTCAGAATGACGATTCTGTAGATTATTAAGAATGAAGCTATAGTAAAATGAACCTTCAGAATGTCTAGCATTTCAAAAGTGGACAAAAAAAGTGGACAATAATACTAATGCAAACAGATTATTACATGCAAAGTCATTTAATACCTCTTTTTTTTATCAAAATACTTCTCAAGCTTAAATATGGCATTTTCTGCTCATTTTAGTGTGCAATTTCTATGTATTTGTGATTTGAGTTAAAATATGAAAAAACACAAAAATATGCCATGACTTTGGAACAGACCACATTATGATGTTTTATTTTTTGCCTATTCAATTAGTTAACAATAAATACAGTCATTGTGCCGAAATGTGTTCTCTGCATAGATGTGCACTTACTTGACCTTTAAGGGTTAAGGGTGCACAAACTTTTGCAGAAGACTCTGTGTTTTGTATATAATACTTAATATTTCAGTCTCTCTCTCTCTCTCTCTCTCTCTCTCTCCATGAGGACACACAACAAGGCCCGCAAATGTTGGGCGGGCCCAAAAGGGGTAGTAGAGGCCTAGTGGGTAGGATACTTGCCTCTGGACCAAGAGGTCATGGGTTCAAATCCTACCTGCAGCATACCACTACTGGGTTCCTGAGCAAAGACTTTTAACCCCACATTGCTCCAGGGAGACTGCCCCCTGTAGATAGGGAATGGAAGTTGCTTTGAATAAAGGCGTCTGATAAATGCAGTAAATGTAAATGGCCCCTAGTCCCTACATGGTGCACTTAGAATTTTAACTAGAAGCTTCTGCACCCAAATAGTATAGCAAAGAGTCACTGGCACAAAGTGATGCCAGACTTTTGAATGGGAGTGTATGAATTCAGCAACTGCAACTTTTCAATCTGCTGCTCACACCATGTCCCAGGGCAGGATAAGACATAATATATGGCTTTGGCCTCACCCTCGTGACTCACCACTCCCGCAGCCTTTTTGTGGTTAGGGTTAGGGCCTTGAATGTGTCAGTACAGACTGTGAAAGTTGATGGACCTTGAGAGTTGCATCTGTAGTCATGCCAAATCCTCTGAGTGTGCCCTGAGGAGAGCGCTGACCATCGACTACCCTGTCTACATGAACTGGCAAGCGGCCACGACTGGCAGAACAGGAAACCAGGCAAATGTTTCGGGCCTCGTTTGGAAAAAGATCCCCTGATGGCCACTCATATCGCCATAACTTTTTCAATTACGCCATTATGTGCTGTGTGTTTGGCACCAAGTGCCAGAGGGGGCACCATAGCAGCCTAATGATCATTAGAATCATCGTAATGATGAATAAATAAAATGAAAACGGAACACAACTACAGCAGGCACAATTACACCAATATAGGCTACACAAGATGTTCATGATTGCTGAAAATAATCAAATGAATTACGATTAATTCCATGAATTAGTTAAATTAATTTAAGGAATGATATCAACACAAGCCTGACATTCAGGCCACAGTTTTAGTAGCAGGTAAGAGGATTAGAGCAAAATGACACTCAATACACTGTAGGATGACACTCATGCATCACTCGCAGTTATGAACATGTTCATTCTTAAAATACAGAATTCCTTTGGTCAGATTCTGAAGAAGAATGAGAAGTCCACATTAAATTCTCAACCTGTTGTTGTCCCTAAGTGAACTTTTTTTAGTGGGCAGCTGTGACGCGGAACAACTAACTTAATGTTAAACACACTGGAGTTGGACAGAAACAAACAGAATATAAATCGACAAACAAGACAAGCTGTAAAATGCTGTACAGACTGACCGAACGAAACAACATTTAGTTAAATCTAGTAAAAGCTGAAAAAAGTGACCTAAGCTTGACACATCAATAGTTTCATGGCTCTATCTGTGGCGCAAAATGCTCTGCTCTTTTGGTGGAAGCTGTTCACATTTATTATTAATGCCTGCACATTCAGTTATGAAAAAAAGCAAAGATGTATTGAAAAGTGTGTGAGTTATTTAGTGAAAGTGCTGGAAGGTTTAAATGGATCTATATTTAATTAGCTGTAAAGTATAAGAATAAACAAACCTATTTAATCTTTAAGAATGATGACATATTGCAATATAATTAATATTATCACCTATTTCAGTGATTACCCATAACATTAAAATTACCTGCTTAATATTATGCAGGTCCCTGGAGATTGATTGATTGACTGATTGGTTGATTGAATGATTGATTGACTGACTGACTGAAGAATGATTGATGATTAGATAGATAGATAGATAGATAGATAGATAGATAGATAGATAGATAGATAGATAGATAGATAGATAGATAGATAGATGCAAAACTGACAAAAGCAAACTTTGGACATCTTATGTAAACGCTTACTTTTTATATAAAGGAGAAACTGTACAGTCTGTCTTTGTCTTATTTATGCGGCTGTTATTTTCTTTGTCATGCACCAGCAATGATGAAGGTGGAGTATCCTGATGTTCTATTCCTGCTTTGGTTCCTCCTGCCCTCTGGACCTGCTTGGAGCCCTCTGCATATGCAGTTCGCCCTCCTGCTGTGATTAAAAAAATCTCACCTGGCTGCTCCACAGATTTTAATGAACAGTCTACCATCACAACCTTCTAAAACTTCTGTTGAGAATAATAATTAGCTGCATGGCCACCAACCCCCTCGTGATCTTCTAACCCCTTGATGTTTCTTGATGTTTTAAACCTGACTCATGCTCATTTTGAACTTTCTACCTGCCTGTAGATGTCCAGCACAATCAGTAGCTGGTCAGATCATCAGACGGCCTTTTAACACTGGTCACGAGCTTCTCTCACAGTTTCCTTCATATGATTTGAGTGCTTCTGTTTAGGGCTCTCAGCAAGGCAGCAATGCCTATGCTGATTTATCTGGACGTGCCATACAAATAAAACTGAAGTGAGCTGAACGGAAAGAGAAAGAGCAGTGGAAAGGTAGCAAATGAGTGCAATGACATACATTAAAGGGAAATCTCAAAGCACTGTTGGAAGTTCATTAGGGCTAAATGAAACCAAAATTACTGCTGTCCTTCAGGCCTTAACTTATTGATAGTGCTTCTCCCCACTGTGCTGGCCTCATGGACTTAGTATAATTGGTCCTAAACAAGGAGTGGTAAGGAACAAAAGCCAAGAGAGAGAGAGAGAGAGAGAGAGCGGGAGGAGAGGGAAAATGAGAGAGAGGGAGGAGAGGAAGAGAGGGAGAGAGAGAGAAGGAGAGTGAGAGAGAGAATTTGAGAGAGAGGGAGAAGGAGAGTGAGAGAGATAATTTGAGAGAGAGGGAGAAGGAGAGTGAGAGAGATAATTTAAGAGAGAGGAAGGAGAGTGAAGAGAGAATGTGAGAGAGAAGGAGAGGGAGAGAGAGAGAGCGAGATTGTGAATGACGGAGAAGGAGAGGGAGAGAGAGAGGGAGAAGGAAAGGGAGAGAGCGAGAGAGAGAATTTGAGAGAGAGGGAGAAAGAGAGAGAGGGAAAGAGAGAGACAGAGTGAGGCAAAGAGAGGGAGACAGAATGAGAGACGGAGAGAGAGAGAATGAGAATGGAATTAAAAAGGTGCCAGAAGGGGTTTTTGGAGCAACGTCATAGAAGAACCACTTTAGGAAGGGTTTAATGTTCTTGAACTATTAAACAATATTGACTCAAAACTATTATTATTATTATTATTCTTACAGCTGTCTGTTATATTTCTTCACCGGTCATTCAGCACTGTCGTTAAGCATCTAAGATACTGGACGGATGGATTATCATTATTAGTAATAGCAGTACTTCATTAATGAACCGTCTATTTGAAAGGTTCTTTAGTGGTTAATTAATGGCATAGCTTACTTTATGTAAAGTTTCCACAGCAGTCCCTTAAGGATACTAATATCTACAAGGTCATGAAACATAATCAACATGCTTGGCTAAAAACTAAAATTCCAGCTTCTCTTTCTCCCTGATGTATGCTTGCTTGGCAGATATTTCATCAGAGGAAATATTAGCAAGAACGAGTGGCATAGTGGTGATGCACTGAGTCATGCTGGAGGTATGTCATTTGTATTTGGGCATGCAGTGAAAGCAAGTTGTCGTCTGTTTGGACAACCTGGCCTTACCACTGCTCCGAAAGGGGTTGGGCTGATGCCAGATTGATGCAGTGTGTCTGTGTGTACCGTCTCTGGGAAAATCAAGGCTACGTCTGAATGAATTTGACACGTTGTGTGAGGATCAAAGGTTGTCTATGTGCAAGCAGAACTCACAGCATCACTTCTCACTGATCTTTCTGTTGATGTTGTGATGGATGAAAACCCCTACGTGTGATGTGTATATATTCTCCAAAGCATGCTGTTACTAAATAAGACTTCTGAAACGCAGGATTACGATACTAATTTGCTATTATCAGGCATAGGTCACCTTAGTCACCTTGGACAGTAGTTTCCAGTCCTGGAACTGGAGCACTTTTTTATGTTTTCCCAGCTGCAAGCGCAACTAATTGACTTATTTGTAAGAATTTCCAGGAATGAAATGATGAGCTTGGTTTTGCCAGAGGAGCAGTGGTCTTCTAGCATCTAGCCACAACGGGCTTTAAGCACGGAAACTGTTGACCTTTAAAGAAGTTTGTGTGGTGTGTCTTCTTATACTTCTTACAGTGTGCTTTCAAAAAGTGAAACTATTTTATATATGATAAATATATAGAATAAATAGGAGTGATTTCCTCATCATAAAACATTTTTTAGCATATTTAGTGTGTCTTTCTAAGTGAAGAAAGGTTTGTACTCTACAGCCACTCGCGGTCTCAGCGCGAGAGGGCTTCGCGTCACCCGCAGCATCAAAGCGGGAGGGACTCGCGCCGCTCGCGGCTTCAGCGCGAGACGGACTCGCGCCGCCTGCAGCTCCCGTAGCGGCTCCTCGCCGGCTACAAGCTCCCTAAGCCGCGACCACGGCTATCCCTGCTCCCGAAGCAGCGCCTCCACGGCCACAAGCCCCTGTAGCTGCTCCTCGTTGACTACGAGCTCCCGAGGCCACGACCGCGGCTGTTCCAGCTCCTGCTCCAGAGGTTCCCAGTCCCGGCGCCACGCCTCCAGAGTGTCCCAGTCCCAGTGCCACGTCTTCAGAGGGTCCCGGTCCCGGCGCCTTGCCTCCTGAGGTTCCCAGTCCCGGCGCCTCGCCTCCAAAGGCCTCCAGCACCAGCTCCCGTCCGTGAGGGCCCTGCTCCCGTCCATGAGGACCCTGCACCCGTCCGTGAGGGTCCTGCTCCCATCTGTGAGGCTCCCGCTCCCATCTGTGAGGGTCCCGCTTCCGTCCGTAAGGGTCCCACTCCAGTCCGTGAGGGTCCCGCTCCAGTCTGTGAGGGTCCTGCTCCAGTCCGTGAGGGTACCACTACAGTCCCGGTGGGTCCAACGCCAGTCTCGGTGGCTCCCGCTCCCGCTCCACTTCCAGTGGTTCCAGCTCCTTTGCGGGTGGTCCAGCTCCGGCTCCAGCCTGCGAAATGTCAGGTGTCCCAGTTTTGGCTGGGATCCTCCCTGCCTCAGCGTTTCCACCGCCATCGCCTCTGCCCAGCTGGAGGGGTCCTGGACCGCCTGGCGCCCCGGAGGGGCGTCTTTGGAGGGTGGAGAAGGCATGGGAGACCGGGGACTTCTGTTGGTTTTTTTGGGGGGTGTAAATAGGGGTCCTCTCGGAGGAGACCCCTGCTGGAGGGACGATGGGCAGGCCCTGGACAGTAATTGGGAAGGGCCCTCGATTGGAACCCTTTTTTGTTTCCCGCCTCCTCCCCTCCCCCTCCTTTTTTTTGTTTTGGGGCCTGGTGGCCCTTCTTGTGGGTGCCTCGGGGTGGGAGTACTGTGACGTCCCCATAGCGGCCACCAGGGAACGCTATTGGTTTATGTTCAGGGTTTTCACCTTTTCTGTTTGGGTCTTGGTTTTAGTAATGATGTTCAGGTGTTTTTGGTTTATGTTAAGTACCTATAGTGTTTATTGGTTCTTGGGGATTTGAGTTGGGTATTTAAGGGGTTTGTGTTCAATCTTGGGGTGTGGGTTCACCATCTTATAACCATCTTCTGTGGTTTGTGTGCACTTTAGTATGAGTATCGGCCCTCAAGCCTTTTTGGTTAAATAAAGTAAAAGCAATGGAAACTACTTTCGCTGACTCCTGCTTCATGGCAGCCCATGACGAGATGATAATTAGGAAAGAAAAGAAAAAAATAAATATAAAATGTGCCACAACTTTTGGTCATGTTTTATGCTTTTTCACTTAGAAATTCAACACAACATGTCATTTGACCAGGGGTTGCTCAAACATTTACATACAACTGTAAACAGAATAAAAAATGCCAGAAGGTTTTTAGAAGCAACTTCATAGAAGAACCACTTTTAATTCCGAAAGCTCCCTAATGTTGTATTCCTATATTTCCTATAGCGTAACACCATATAGACAGTCAGCATGACCCTGTACCCAATACCTCATTAGCAAATAAGAGGAACACATCACTGTGTCACTATTTACATGTCAGTGAGCATTAAAATTCAGTCTTAACGCTACAATGCTCTGGTTTTATTGGAAAGGAAAATCCAGAGCAGGGGAAACCTCATGAGCACCATTGAAAATCAAATTAAGCAGCTGGAACATTTTCATTATCGCCACAGAAAGAACTGAACAGTCCATGAGGGTTAACATCCATGCAGTGTCAGAATAATCTGAAAAAGAAGTTCCAGAAAGACACTTTGGAAAGCTGTAGAAAAAAAAATTAACATTTGGTTGATGATAAGAAATATTTGATTAATGGTGCAAATTCACCTTTTGCATATATATTATTTTGTATATATATTACATATATATATACATATATATTATTTGCTATATATTATTTTCATTTATATCATTGCGTTTGGTTGTTATGGCTAGTTGTTATCCATGTAGAGTAACCCAGATTAATACAAACACTTAGTAAGTAACCCCCAGGTAAAACAATATATTTGTGGTTTCAGGGAATGTATTGGTATGGCAACAGCTCCAGGACAAAATCATTTTGTAATGTAAAGCTTCAAACTGTTTCAGAATACTTGGATGACAAAATTCATCTTTACTAGGATGCTAGATCTCAGCCATTACCCTCATGGTATTCCTAAACGTTAAAATTAAGCACATCTATGTAGCAGCCATTTGTTTCCACTTTCAGATTCCGAAATATCACTGGTTTTTCATTCACCCAAATTTTATTTAAGCTATTTTTTTTTGTTCAAAGTCACATAAAATAAGCAAAAATCAACAGAAGGCAGATGATGGCAGAACCAACTGTTCTACAACTTATATAAACCACATGATATAATTCTACAACGATATAAACCACATGAACACGACCGTGGGTTGTGTTCTGAGTAATGTGTAGTACTGCTGTGGTTTGTATTTGAAAGTAAAGTGGACTCTTATAGTCATTCATGAACACACACAGCACAGCACACAATGTGAACAGTGGGATCTTTCTCTGTATTTAACTCATTCACCAAGTGAAGCAGGGGTTCACAGGAGCAGTGTGTGGAGACGGTACCTTGCTCAAGCAGTCCAGGGATTTAAACCCACAACTGTCTGTTCTCAGTGTGAACTCCCCAATCACTAGGCCACCAGCTGCCCCACAAGCAACGTATGCACCTAAATAAGCCAAGCGGCTATAATTACAAAAGTAAGGTTAACCAAGTTAGCTTGGTTAGGCTGGTGCAGCTCAGTTAGCTAGCCGTGTTTTGTCAAGGGTAAATGTTGATTGCCCTCATCCTTCACGGCATGCCTGCTTCTTCTTCCACTTCTTTGCAAATTCAGCCTAAATCTTACACCTGAATCCAGCTTAGCACACCAACACCAACACAGTCAGGGCTGGCCCTGGATACAGTCATTATTCAGGCTTGCCAGCTGGTGAGGTGTGAGATTTTTTTTTTTGGACTGAGACCGAGTGGGATTTTCAATTTTGCATACACAAGTGTGTAGGCATGTAACACTGCTTTAAAGACTTAGTAAAACAGCTCATAGGTATTCTGATGATGCTTACCGTTATTCTCTTCATAAAATAACAGTGGCGTAGGTTCCATTTCACCTTTGGGGGGACACACTGCTCAGACCACCTGGCCCATAATGAGTGTTTTTTTTTTTTACTAATTATTGGCATTAAGCATATGTTATGTTAGGAGTGTGCCGATAAACTATTGTTTAATATGCAACACATTCTCACCTCCAGGACTTCAAAGGGCTATTATTGAAATCCATGCTCCTACCAGATTAATTCACAATTACGATGCAGCATTGTGTGACTCAATTGTTATCTATACTATCTATCTCTCTCTCATATAGATTATTTTTAAGAACTGGAAACAAATGTTTTACTGTGACAGGCTGCAAAGTGCCTAAAGATACAAAGTGCCTAGACAAAAAGGTGCCAACCACTCAGCGTTCAGCACCACCAGTATACTGATCACTGCCTGATCATCTGGCATCACCTGCACCTGTTTCTTCACTAGCTCAGGGCTTCAGTTAGATGTTCTTTGTTCTGCTTGAATGATGCATATGTAGGTCACTGTGTCTCTTAACCAACAAAAAACATTCCTCTGAAACGAGTCAGGTTTAGGGACTGGACTGAAAATGAAAGTCTTTAAAAGTCCATCAGGAAGAATGGAGACTACATTATAAATACAAGAAAGTCTGGATCTTTAGAAGTAAAATATGAAAAAAATAAGGTAGCTCAAAGCTTTTGCACTGGAATGAATATGTATATTCGCTAAGGATGAGGGCGTCTGGCAAATGCCACTTTATTATATATATCTATTATATCTATTATATTATCTTAATGCTTCAACATACCAAGACATTTTGGACAATGTCATGCATCCAACTTTGTGGACACAACTTTGTGGGGAAGAATCTTTTCTATTCCGGTATGAAAGACATGGTTGGATGAGTTCAGTGTGGAAGAACTTGACTAACCCACACAGAGCCCTCACTTCAACCCCATCCAACACCTTTGGGATGAACTGGAACAGAGATTGTGAGCCAGACCTTCTCGTCCAACATCAGACCTCACAAATGCTCTACAGAATGAATGGGTGCAAATTCCCACAGACACTCCAAAATCTTGTGGAAAGCCTTCCAAGAAGAGTGGAAGCTGTTACAGCTGCAAAGTGGAACAACTCCATGTTAAACTCTATGCATTTGTATCCGATGTCATTAAAGTCCCTGTTGTTGAAATGCTCAGTTTAGTTGTTTGTATGCTGCTGCCGTTAAAACAAAACAGCTGTTTGTATCTTCATATATAATTATATATATTGTTTACATAATTTATAGAATTTTGTGTCAAAATTTCATTACGAAGGGTCCAAAATGACAAAGAAAAACATCTTGTTACACAAATTCACAGTGATGGTGAACTATTTTTCCTTCTCCTTTTACTTTTTTATAGGTTTTGTCCTGACATCAATGATCCAATTCTGTAAGGCCTCGTTCGCACAGGTGTCTGAATCTTGGATAAATGAACGCGCTCTGAACATCGTGGGCATTTTTGTAGCGTTTTGTATCTGTGCTTGATTGACTTCAGAGAGGTGTTACACTGGCGTTTGTCTGATGCTCTTTAACTCCAGCCTGCAGCCCAATGTGTAGTTTTGTGTATTCACCTGTGGGGGCAGTAATTCTTCAGTCTGGATTGATACCATGTGGGACATCTTGATTTGTAGTTCTACACTGTAAACATGGATCCTTACAATGTAGAACACTGGAGTCATAGGACATATTCAGTCTTCCAGAACGTCAGCTGAACGGCATGTAAACGCAGTACCCACGTTTTCTTTGTGTTTGTCAGGATTTCGGCAGAAATTGACGCCAAGAAAACGTTGCATGCAGCATTTTTTGACGCCTCCCAGATGCGCTGCAGACCGAGCGCCGGGGCTGAACGCCCGTGTGGACGCTGTGATTTGCTTCAATGAGCAGAAAAACGGTCGGCGCTCAGTCCATGTTCACCTGGCACCACGAACGCCAGAAAAACGTCTGATTCAGACGTCCATGTGAACGAGGCCTAAAATACAGAGGATGCTAACCAAGAACACTGGAATATTTGAACCCCCACCCACCCCCCTACAGTCACACATTGTCTTTGAGCCTCAGTGACTCGGACATAACACTGATCTGCATGGTGTTAGGCCAAACATACTCAGTGTAGTGACAAAGCCCAGTCAACACATTGATAATGCATGCCCTTATCTACAAACTCACTGTGTTCTAATGTTTCTGTATCAGTTTAAACACTCAGTTCTAATAAGAGTGATATTCCAACAGCTACAACCTCTAAACATTTGAGGAGCAGAAAAGAGTAGTTGCCTCTAGTCAAATGTGATAATAATGTATCACATATATGAGCAAACCTGTTCTGTGACTCACCAAACTACTGGTTTGCTATGAGTGTTGACCTGGAAAAAGCTTACTGGTTTGCAACATGACTTGACTAGCCTTGGCTGTTGCTATGACGCCCCTTTGCGACAATGCTCAGATTGCAGTTTGTGCTTGTGTTGTATTAAGGAATTCATTCTGATACTTTTTAAAACAAAGTGTGGAGCTGTTCACATTGCTCCATCCTTAGACATAGAGTAGAGAAAGAGAAAACAGCAGTGAGAGGGTTGAACAGAGGTCAAATAGCACTCTAAAGATACTTTAGCTAACAAATTGAATGACTTAAGAGTGAGTTGAAAACTGGACCAGATATCTGGCAACCCTATTTTGGTATGCTTAGGTGTCACACAGACACAGAAGTTCAACCTCAGGTCATTTCTAAAATAAATTAATCTGCCTGACCTACAAAAACTAGCTAGAGAGCTATCGCTAACAAGCCAGATTAGTCCAGGCCAGAAGCCTTGGTAGGTAAAAAGCTGGTGGAGTTTTACACAATCACAGGTTTTCTGCTTAGTTAACCTCACTTTTAAACTTCCTTGACAGTTTCGACCATTAGAAAAGTGGAGCTCATGCTGCTACGCTAAAAGAAACATGCTGTTTGTATACAGATTGCATTTCATGTCTAGTGTGTGCAGGGACATACATTTTGGATGGAAAATGATTTAAACTAAAGATTCTCTCTGTTAAGGCATAGTAGTTTAAACGATAGGAATAAAAAAATCAAAATCAAAATCAATCCGAACACAAGGTTAAAATAGCAAAGCCTGTATTCACAAGTGATTGGGCAGGACAATAATCCCCCTGCAAACAGTGCTAAATCATCTACTGAATTTATTTCCCCTTTTGTATGGGCTTTAAAGAGTAATACTGAAGTATTGACAGTAATAATAAAGAAAATAATGAAAGAAATAATGAACAAATGTAATTTTGTCAGTTGCAAACCAAACAGGATAGTAGGCAGTAACTGAGCCACACCATCCCCAAACCATAACATACATTTGTGGTTTCTTTTTTACAATCAGCTCATCAGAAAATGTGTGTTTAGGCTCAAGACAGTCACAACATTCCAGCAGTCACAACAATAGGCAAAGGCTTGCTTTGACCATGACGGGAAGGAAATTCAGAACCAGAATTTCAAATTGGTGTGAATGGGGAAATGAGGCTATCCTCCCTCTTACCAAAACCATAATACAATCCTGGAAATAGTTTTACATGTTGGCTCTCGCTTCCTCTCCAGTAACCCCCCGTGGGAAGGCGCGATGTTGAAGTGAGAGAACCAGACGCTGAGCTTTCTGAAGCTAGTCCTTGCTCTGGGCAAAATCACGTCAATCCACTTCCTCTCTGCTCACTCAGACTTTGATATAAAAAAGATGCTGCTGCAAAAAATACAGCCAGTGTCTTCTCTATATTGTTTAACAGGGGTTCCCAACCTTTTGCAATACATTTTACACTGCCATGTACTGAAAATATAATGGGCTAGCTATTAGGGATATGCATCTCTATCACAGGTTTATCCGATACATACAGCCACGAAAAAAAACACACTTTTCAATTTTTTTCTGTTCACTGTTTGTACAGTTTGCAACAGTAAAATGCACAAGTTGCTATTCTTTTCTGAACTATTGCAGTGGGAGCTGTGTAAAAATTAAGAGATGCCTCCATATGTGTTGTGAGTTCTATAGTGTTTATAGAGCAGCTTTTCTATGTGCTGTATTCCAGCAGCTTCACTCCTGATTCAGTTTCTGATGGGATGAAACAGAGTCACACATTCACTATTAACAGCACTATTTTAATTGTTGCAGTTGTAAAATAATGTGCGTTTAACATTTCCAAGGTAAAATAAATTATTTATATGTATTATTTTTAAAGTTTCTCCAAACATTTTTTTTTTGCAATTTTGAATCCAGTGTGGTTAATAGTGTATAAAACAATAGTGACATGCACGTTTTACACAGACACACTCCCACATTAGTGCATTGTGGACTGTCAGTTGTCTACTATATCAGTGCAATTTGACATAATTTTATTTAGCATGATGCGATTTGATGTGATACAAGGCAAAGGAGCATGATGCAAGTCACAGATAGATTGATTTCGTTCCTTTGATTGTTCTTAAGCAGACAGCAAATCAAAAAAAGTGCAATTTTTACATATTTTTACATAATTTTCACATATGTTCCCTTTGTTCTGGAGCTCAGTGAACAGCTATTTATGGTGTTTCGTCTGAAACAAAAAACCTTTGTACACTTCTATAACACCTCACACACTAAACAGTTCAATAATTAAAGGATGCTCTGGATTATAACAAGGAAGCATAGTGTCATAACTCCTGCCAGCAGACAGATGTGCTTTTCACTTTCAGCTCAAGTGAGCAGAAAGCATGCTGTTTCCATATGAACATTAAAAAATAAATATAACCTATGTCTCCACATTCACACCACGTTTCTGCTTCAAGATAGTCATGCTTCCTGTGTACTTTTTAGTGCCATGGCCTGTTCTGCAAATTGAATGTGCCTTGTTAAATTGTCTGTCTCTCTTGAAAAATCTGGTGTCTGCAAACATTTGATTTGTTGCAATTCAGGGGGAACGTGCAGCTCTTCCTCCTCCGGGATAATCTGTGACTCGACAGGACACTCCTCCAATTTGCCCTGGCCGAGAGACTTGAAAAGAATTGGCCTCTGATAGCAGAGGGGATGAGAGAGCGGGCTTGAGAAACAGTTTAGAGAAGATAAATTGCTGGCCACACTGAATAATAAAAGCGGAGGGCCTCTGCTAATAATTATATATAAGTGACTGTGTATAATAATCATACATTCATAATGCAAGGGGTTTATACTTAATCAGGGTCATCAGGGTGCTGGAGACTATTAAAGCATTCATAGGACGAAACCCTGGATAGATCCAGCAAGTCCATCACAGGGCAGACACAGACAAACACATTCACAAACACAAACACACACTCACACCTAGGGTCAATTTCTTCACTGGTCTCTGGGAGGAAAACGGAAAACCAGGCGGAAGCCCAAGCAACGTGGGGACAACATGCAAACTTCACATCAAGAAGTCAAAAGGACTGGCGACAGCCCTGATTTGTAATATATATATAAGCGCCGGGTCCTGGTCAATATTTTTGGTGAAATAAACCACCCTTCATCCCCGGTGTGCACCGCGAAACAACCTCAGCACCTCGCTAAACCCTGGGCTGTGTTTTCTTGATTTTCATGCCCTAAGTACCTACTTCACCTCCATGTTCTGCTGTTACTGCCTCACATTCTGATGTATCTTCTCTCTCCTGCTCC
>JBBPCY010120842.1:0-17699 GCA_037974405.1 Brachyalestes nurse | reverse complement strand
ACTCTCACACTCACACAACCAGGCCTGGTGACATAAACATAATAAAAACAAACAGAAGCCCACACACAGACGTCACACTACACAAACACCAGCACTGACAAGTCATTCACACACACACACACACACACACACACACACACACACACACAATAAGCCAATAGCCAGATGGTTGGCCACACACATACGCACACACACACAGATGCGTGAAGCAGCTATATTTAAATTCAGTGAAACGGCTTCCAATACAGAACCAGAAAAGTCCAACACACACAAACACACACACTCACACACACACACACACACACACACACCTTTCATTATATGAATTGATTATACTGGCTTTTACAGGCTTCATTAAGCAGCTATGCCAAATTTCCAGTTTGAGAATTTATTTACCGTTCTGTTAATTAATCTCAGACTTCTTTCTGATCAACTTCTTAACAGTGGACCATTTAACTACGCACCATTTAAGGCGGACCATTTTTTTATCAGCTGTTTAAGTGGACTATGTAACTATGGGCCATTTAAGGTGGACCATTCAACTATGGCCCGTTTATATGGAACATTTAAGGAGAGGAACTTCTGCGAGTGTGTGGTAATTTAGGCTTGCAGTTAGAATCATATATGGGGGGTGGAGCCTAGTGGGTAGGATACTTGCCTCTGGACTAAGAGGTCACGGGTTCAAATCCTACCTTCAGCAGACCAACACTGGGTCCCTGAGCAAGACCCTTAACCCCAAGTTGCTCCAGAGAGACTGTCCCCTGTAGTTAGAGAATGGTAGTCGCCCTGGATAGCGTCCGATAAATGGCGTAAATGTAAGTCATCGTAGCTCCAGCGCTTTAACTACGGTAGTGAACTTCAGACTCCGAACACGTTTTGGGCGAGGAGCGGAGCGGGTCGGATAAATTCGATTTACATAATTCCTGTAAGGGTCAGGCATGTCCCTGCTCAGATCTCTGCAGTAATCAGAGCGTCAGCGGGACTTTTCCAGCGACCGTCCTCATTGCTCTCCGTTTGATTGGAGGTGATTAAGAGTGCGGCTTGAAGGTCGCGTTTGGAATGGAGCCTCGGATTGGCATGTGAGATTTTGGCGGGGCCGTATGGGACGCGGGGCAGGAGGGGCGTCCAAAACAGCAGCTTTAATCTGGATTACGGGCGTCTTTCCACCCTCCTGGACCTGCTGCTGTTTCCCCAAAACTCTGGCCCACGAGAAAGAGAAGAGCTCCAGAGCGAGAGAGTGGTGGGAGCAGGAGGTGAGAACAAGATCTGGCCCCGCCCAGTAGTGCATGGTGACATCATCAAAGATCCGAAGACGTTCTTCAGCCAAAGTTAAAAGATATGCCAGGTTTCAGAATAAGCTTCTTCTTCATCCAGCCTGTTTCTCCTAAACCGAGCTCAGTTTAATATCAGTGTAAGATTCTGCCCATTTTCTCCCACTTCTTAAATTCAGCTCCTGAGGAAGAGCTTCCTCTAATCTCAGCCCGATCCCAGTTTAAGATCTTCAAAGGAAATTTCTTTTCTTTCACTGCTCTGATCTTTATTCATCTCAGATCTTCAGATAAACCAGAAAATGCAAAAGAAAACTTGTTTTACTTATAAATGATCCTGAAAAACACTTTGTCTTAGTGATAAAATTCAAGTCTTGACTACAAAAGTCATCCATAAGTTCCGCAAGGTTGTTAAAGAGAAGAAACAATGAGAACAGCTAAAGAACTTCTGTTGCTCTTTATTTTCTCCTAAAGGGGGTTTACTGAGTCAGACTTCAGTAATCTCACCTCAATAATCAGACTTCAATGCATCTGGGGTGAGACTTCAGTCCAGCCCCTGAAGGCCTGACCAATGGGAGAGCTACCCAGATACCACCCAGATCCTGATTGGATCATTTTCTGTTGGCATTGAGAATATTTTAACTCTTTTATTTCTGACCAAAACTTAACAATGTTATAAGATCATTACAGACATACTGAGTCACTGGGTCCGGTCTGAACATCCAGAAGGTCTTCCTCTGTATGGGAGTGACGCATTACAAAAGTAGCGAATTACTGTAACGCATTGTTTTTTTGCTGTAACGCGGTAATGTAAGGCATTACAGAAAAAAAAGGTAATATTTTACTGGGTACAAATGTCAGTAACCTTTTTTTTCTGTAATGCCTTACATTACCGCGTTACAGCAAAAAAACAATGTGTTACAGTGCATTTTTAACCTGGAATGAAGTGATGTTTTTTTCTTCATACGAATTCCCCAAAATCACCGCGAGATCAGCAGAGAGGAGAAACATCCGCGCAAAATGCAACTGCTTTTAACCATAAGCCCAGCTCAGTCAGATACTACATCACCTTCCACTGGCTGTGTAATGAGCTAACTGAGTATCATGAGCTACATTTAGAGCCAAATCCATATTTCCAGTTATTTTGGTGTGATGAGATGAGTCATGAGCCATTGCGCACCATAAAGCAACATTCAATTACACTCAAAAAAGTTGTGACAGAGGCAGTGCTACAGAGTAACAGTGTGAATGGGGTGTAAATCTTCCAGAATGACTAGTGCTGCACCATGACTATAATATTGCACAGGAGGCAGTTACAGCATTGAATAAAGCACAAGGTACAACAGAGGCAATACAATAAATAGACAGTAGGCACTTATTAATGCCCCTAATTCACAGGCAAGTCAAGACAGACCCACCCTCCCCAGACTCCTCCCTTTCATTTGTCTCGTCGCACCCAGATCACAGCTGTTGTCTGATGGCTAACCCAGCTGATCAGCCAGTGTGGCGGAGGATGATCTAGTCTAGATTAGACAGAGTGGATCTGCTGCACCTATACTTGGAGGAAAACCGACCATGTGGCGCCGTCTCACAGCAAGCTGTTATTTGTTTAGCTTGTTAATTCTGGACATGACAGTGATTAAATCCTCAGTCTCCAGCTCCCTCAACGCCATCCACCACAGCTGTGTGATCGCGCCAGCACAAACAGGAAAGAGACTTTACACACAGCACACACAGATGCATACCTACATACCCTCACACACACACACACACACGTGAGCATAAACTAAAACCAAAACACACACTCGCGTCTGTGAATTGGGCACTCAGCCTGGCTGAGGCCGGGATTCAACTGGCTTCAGTCCCATTGAAACATGAATCAAACTTACTCTGTAATTAATTGAGGAAATGTTAGAGAAGCCTTTGACAAGTGAGGCTCATTATGTTCTTTCCAGCACAAGGAGCTCATTTATGACTGGATCCTGAAAAGGAAACCTGGAGCAATAGATTAGTCTTTATATATATTCTGGGTGTAAAGTAGGCTTCAGCTTTAACAAGTCTATTGTGAGGTGTTTAGGGCTACAACTGCAGAATTTTCTAAGTATAAGAAGAGCTCATGTTAAGCTTTAATGCCTAAATGGAACAAATATAGTGATTTTGTAATTATTGCTTCTCTTAGTTTTGCTAATGATGATGAATGTAATGTCAATGTCTTCTTAATTCTAATGGTGAATTACTTTTTGCACTATTGGATACACTATTTATGTATTTGTGTGTGTGTGTGCTTCTAAATAAATATAAATACATATGTAAATATATTTTTATATTTATTGTTTATATTATATAGTAACACATTATTTAGCCACAACTAAATGGCCAGCAGACACAGCAAGCGGACTTTAGACCCAGATCCATCGTACATATATATATATATAAATAAAGTCAGTCCAAAGGAGTAGGATACTTGTTTGGACTGCAGTCCTCCAGCTCACATTGTGTTTGAATACATTTATGGAAAAAAATCTATAATTAATTAGAGTTGCATTTATACAGAAAATACAAAGCCTAATTGCATACCACCACTCCACTGCTTGGACCCATCAAGAGGGGCGTACCCAAACTTGTTGGCGAATAGACGAATGCAGACACACTAATATTATGGAAAATGCAGTGAATCAATGTTAAGAGCATTCTTTATGTAAAATGGCTTTTTGAAGATTATTTGGTAACACAGTTTGAACCCTTTTAGACATTTATGTAAATGTTTGAGGCTGGCTTAGAGTAGAATGAGGAAGCTCAAATGAGAAATCAATTAGTGCACAAGATCATGGAAATACAGAAAAATGGCCTGTACTGCATCACCACAGGTTACTTGGGTCTTGGAAGGCGTTAACAGACATGAGTCACTGGAAGTGCATAAATGTACAGATTTTGTGTAATAATGAAAATCTAATTTTTTAAAAATAATTGTCAGCATGATTTTGTCCTGCCGTCTGAGCATCCTCTTTTCATGTCCCTCCTGACTCCTGAAAGTTTTACAGTCACATGCATGCAGGAGGAAATAATGCAGATTCAACAGCAGCAAACAAGCAAGAAAGTTAACGTTAAGGGAACAGTGCTGCAACAGTAACTAACCGTGATCCGTGTCTGAAACTATGCAGTGTTGAGGTCCTTGAATCTGATGTTTTGGAAAGTGTGGGAACCCTGTATCACATTTTTGTGCTGATAATTAGTCCCAGTATAATCAAGTGTCACTGAGCAGTGAGAAGTAATGAAGTGCAGCTGAGCTTCACACCCCCATCAGGACTCAAGGCCTTTTTTTTTATTGCTGCAACAACAGAAGACTTTGAATGATAAGATTGGCTTCTGTGAAGTCTTGCTATACCTCAGAACCTTTTGGAGGTATCTGCTGTTTTGGCAGTTATGGACCAAAACTGTTTAACACCAGAAACTAGTAAAGTGCTCCAGTAAAAAATGCAATAGCTTAGAAGACCTGTGTACAATATGAATAGCACAGAGACACACCACAATTGTGGCTTGTATAAAAAAAAACTTAATGAATGTTGGAATTATTACAGTTGGTCCAGTTTATTACAGTTGGTCCAGGTTTGAATCTAAGGCATTTGATTCAGCTGGCAGGGAGCTGGAGGCCTGGTGGCCTGGGTGTTCGGCCTGGGATCAGGAAGTCGTGGGTTTGAATCCCAGGACTGCTAGTGGCACGTCTGAGGTTCCTTTGTGTCCGATACCGTCCCCACACACTACGCTGAGTTCCTGACTCCTGACTGCCCGCTGCTTCACTGGGTAAATGGGTTTAATGCAGAAGAAGAGCCCCTCGGTCTCGTTCTGATGTCTCTTATTTCAAAACTGTGTTCATTCTGTTAGAGTAAACTGGGTGGGAAGCCAGAGGGTATTACGCTTTGCCCACACTACAGTCAGGATCGTATTGAACCTGAAACTGAGGTTGTTTACATCCTGCATTAACACACATTTCATATCTGGATTGTATCTGGAGCCCATTTTCACTAAAGTGTGACCAGATGAGATCCAATTTTGCTGTTCCGCCTAAACGCACATCAACACATACATCATTTCATTCTCTTTCCTCCCTCCTCTGTCATCAAAACTATTTTAGTGAGTCTCACCTGGTTTAGGGCAGTTGCCATTTGGCCTTCTGAAAGCTGCCCTACAGTAAACCATAGCCAAATGAAGATCCATGAAGAAACATATTTATTTGTCTCCAGTGACTTCAGATCTTGCTTATACTTGTAATGTTTATTTGAGTATATATTTTTTCTATATATTACTTAGTTTTAGCCTTTAATTTTCTCTTTAATTGAATTTATTGTAACTACATTGCACAGTCTCAAGGACATTTCGGGGGCATATTTCACTCCCTTTACATTTGCATTGACATTTACAGCATTTGGCAGATGCTCTTATCCAGAGTGATGTGCGTCTGTGCTTTGTGGTCCTCAGGAAAACATGTAGTGAGCCTAGACTTAAAATGTAGCTAGAAGATTCTACCAGAGAATAAGGTAGTAATCATCCAGGGCCCTATCTGATCACACCCAAAGACTTTTTTTGGGTAAAGTTTGTGCTAGTTAAGTCCTCAGTGCTCAGTGAAGGGAGGGTCTTCAGTCTCCGTTTGAAAACAGTGAGGGTCTCAGCAGTTTTGACGATCAGGGGCCAAAGCTGAGAAGAGTCTTGATGCAAATGAAAAGAGTCGGGCCGTGCTGAATGTGGTACTTGTATAACTGTGGGGAATCGTAACTGAGCGTGACTGAAGTCTGTTCTGTATTGTCCTTGCAGTGGGAGGAGATCAGCGGTGTGGATGAGAAGTATAAGCCCATTCGCACCTACCAGGTGTGTAACGTGATGGAGCCCAACCAGAACAACTGGCTGCAGACGGGCTGGATCTGGCGGCAGGGCGGTCAGCGCATCTTCATCGAGCTGCAGTTCACGCTGAGGGACTGCAACAGCATCCCGGGAGTGGCAGGCAGCTGCAAAGAGACCTTCAACCTGCTGTACGCCGAGTCGGACTGGGACCTGGGCCGGGTGACCCGCGAGGACCGCTACAGCAAGATCGACACCATCGCCGCCGACGAGAGCTTCACGCAGGGCGACCTGGGCGAGAGGAAGATGAAGCTGAACACAGAGGTGCGTGAGATCGGCCACCTCAACCGCAAGGGCTTCCACCTGGCCTTCCAGGACGTGGGCGCGTGTGTGGCCATCGTCTCGGTGCGGGTCTACTACAAGCGCTGCCTGTCCACCGTGCAGAATCTGGCCGTGTTCCCCGACACGGTGGCCGAGGCAGCCTTCGCCACCCTGGTGGAGGTCAGGGGGACGTGCGTGAATAACTCTGAGGTGGACACGGACTCGCCTCCCAGAATGCACTGCAGCGCCGAGGGGGAGTGGCTTGTGCCCATAGGGAAGTGCAGCTGCAGCGCCGGATATGAGGAGGGCCACAGCAGCTGTGAAGGTAGGATCCGGTCCCCGACCACTACAGGGGAGGAATTTTAAAACTAGGATAGACAGGTTCATAACGGAACACGTGTGACTGAAACGGTTCCTTATCTGCTTTTTCAGGTGCTATTACTTTCTTAGGGTTCATTGTAAAATGCCATTCTAAAATGATTGAGCTTCTGATAACACTCTCTCTCAATATCCAGTGGACACCAGACCACTATATCAGGTGAATTCCTACCAGAATACATCTCTAAGAGCATTGAGAAATCAAAAGCTGTAAACGTAGGCTTCAAATGGTTCAGTCAGCGCACACCGCAGTGATAAGTTTATAAGTAACACACAATGCTGGAATGGAATTTGGTTGTCATCTGCAGAATTATCATGATAAACAGTGATATTATGACAATGATATTTGGGACCACTGGCTTGCAGCCGCCACTCTAATGATCTGTTGCTTCTCAGTGGAGGAACAGAGGAGAATGAAAAGCAAATCTTAGCAGAAAGAAGGCAGGTGTACTGTGTGGACTTGCTGCAGGGTTCTGTGTGGCGCTCAGCCATGTTGAACATCATCAGACCCTTCACCTATTAATGTTTATGGAGTTAATGCACTCTCTCCACGCGGTCAGAAAGCACATTCCTAAATTTTGCAAAAGTGCTTGTTATTGCGAATTGATTCGGCAGACCCTCTCTCCCACTGTTGATCAGGCCTTGTGGAGCACAGTAAGCCTGATAATGTGCTTTCAGATCGCTGCTATCAACTCATATAACCTTGTAAACATCATCTGGTTCTCAGTGTTTGGTTGGAAACCAAAATACTGCTAAACTGATGCTGTGGCACTTTTCTTCTAGACTAGCTCATTCATTTTACAGTTAAGATCTCACTGGAGTTTTTGTTCCATTTCCAGACAGAAAAAGTGTTGATTCTACTCCACATATAACTTTATATCTAAAATGTGGATTTAATTTGGTTAATTTGTTGTTGTGTGTGTGTATAACCTACAATAAGTCTAAGTACAGTCTTTCCATTGAATTTTTGAAGTAAGCATAGATTACAGTGACTGGACAATAGGAATGGCTAAATAAAGTTGAAACAAAAAATGTGTCTGCGGCATGAGAGAGAACATATTCAGCTGATTTCAGTTACTGCAATATTCAGTAATATTATCTAATATATGCTGCATAGAAATTACATTAGAGGCTTCACCAACTTTTAAACTCCTAAAGTTAATGAGCATCTATAACTGTCATTGAATAGCTACTTCGAAAACATACTATTAAGGTAGTAATGCAAGTCTCTGAATGTTAAGAAGTTATAGCTGAGGCCTGTAGTGTAACACTAACTGTATCCTATAGCCCACCTACACCCAGTGCTGACTAACCGTTCCCTAAATGTTACACCATCCATTATATAAAGTGTGCAGACATTTGTTTGTAGTTATATCATCTAGACTCTTTGGGAGGGGACTGAGGTTGTGACCTGATTTTATATGGGAAGGAAGCACGCAGGCAGAGAGCTGTAGAAATAACTCTGAGTGGGTAGAATCAGTGCTCATTATAACATGACAAGCACAAACAGTGTCATAGATGTGAACACCACTCTTCTGTAGCATCACTGCCAGCCCCGGCTAGTTCTGACAGTTACTGCACAGGTTTCAGTCAGAAGGCTGACACATGCTGTTGCAAAATAACATCAGTATATACATTAAAGTCAAATTAGATCAGTCAGTTTGCCTGTTGCACTGCTTCATCGCAGATAAAGCTAGTTAGCTACCGTGTGCTAGACAGTAGATCAACCAGAACACTTAAACAACTCAGCATAGAACTAACAGTGTGTATTTTCTCAACCCAGCTTCAGCATTAAAACTTAAAGGGCCCATGTCCTGGAAATCTGGTTAAAAACGTAATAAAACAGGTTAATGTACTACATAAACACTTCACATATGCTCATTAGGCAATATAGAATTGGTCATGAATTTAAGTGGATAATTATTATAAAATATAATTGACTAATTTTGTAACATAAATATTAGCTTCAATTCAGCTACATTTCCATATAAAATACAGCAGTTCAGCGTAAACTGTACAGTACGTATACGGGTTAACCTTTACATTTTTTTGTGCTTGTTTTGGGAGCATATTTAGCATTTAGAGTATAAAAATAGGCATTTTTTTTAAACCACATCGCAAATTTGCGGTTTTTCATAATTCCCAGGTGCTCTTGGAACGTAAATAAAATAAAATAAAAGTGCTGTAGTGGTTTCAGAGCCCATGGTGACATGGAACATTTTTTCGGTGCGCACCAATTAATTCATGTAGGTGTATTAGGGCTGAGCAATTAATCGAAATCGTATCGAAATCGCAATGTGAATATGCGCAATCTCGCCTTACAGCAAGATTTTTTCTGCGCTCACGACTTTTCCCGCGGTTTGCTATTTGAACCAATCACAACGCAGCGCGCCTAAACAGAGCACGAGAACAGGAGACTGAGCTTAACGACAAACAGGCTGCAGAAACTGGGATGATGAGTTCAGCACAAGATGACTTGGTGCCCAAAAAAAAAAAGTCAACATCTGTGGTGTGGGATTGTTTTGAATACAAGAAAGATGATGTATCCCAGAGTTAGGGAATCTGTAAGACCTGTCAGTCTGTCGTTGCGGCGAAACAGGGAAACACAACAAACCTATTTAAACACCTGAGGCAGCGTCACAAAGAGGTTTATGACTTATGGATGGCAAAAAAAATTGCCTTGTGTCTGTTTTAGAGACATGTTACAGGTCATTGATAAAGATCTAATTGTTTTCCTTTGGGAAAAATGGTTCATATTCACACTATAAAACATGTCTGTGTGTGGCAAAATCGTGATTAAAATCGAAATCGCAATTTTGCAAAAAAAAAATCGTGATTGGTTTCTTTTGTCCATATCGCACAGCCCTAATTCACACACATTCATACACACAAAAAATTCTCTCATTTTGTGAAGCTGCTTTGTGACAATGACCATTGTTAAAGGCGCTATATAAATAAAATTAAATTAAAAAGTGAATCTCCTCCTTTTGAGATCTGCCTGCGTTCAGTGAGGGGTTGCTTTCATGGTCCTGTCCCTTGAAATTCGCGGGGATTACATCAGAGATCCTGAAGAAATCCGCTCTAAGGCTCAGCCCGTGGTTTTAAATCTGTTTTGAGAGGTGTAGTCATCCAGAGCGAGGTGAATGACACCCACCTGCTGAACGGTTACACCCATTAAAACCAACACGCCGGGACACGCGTGAGACTGGGCTAGACTGCGGTCTCTGAACCGTCATTAACGTGGTGATTCGGTTTTTGTGAGGTATTTCATTCTTTATATGCACAAAAAAAGAACACTTGTTTTTTAGTTTGTTTTAAAGGTTATGTTTAGGCCAGACAGGGAATCAAACTCGATAGTCACACAGTGCACAGCTTACTCTCTGTTGCTCTTGTCACTGCTGCATAAGTTCGTTCTTCATGCTGAAATTATAAAGAGCGTTTTAGTCTGGGTTAATTTTTAGAATTTACAGAACAGATCAAAACATGTAGAATATGGACCAATTTAAAGAGCTCAGTGCTTTGCTTTATGAAACATAATCTCTAAATAAAAATAAAAGGCTTGTGGGTACTTTGCCTCTTAATTTTATAGAGAAAGCTTGTACAGAACTGAAGACTACACTGTTCACAGTCTTCCACAGCCCCTAATAAAACACCCCGTATTTACCGTCATGCAGAAAAGTGACTGAGGTTGGTTTGATGTAAAGAAATTTGTGGTGAAAGGAATCGGGAGTTCTGATGCACTAAAACAAGGGACTCTACACGTCTTCTGAGGTTTAATGTGCAATTTTGATAATGGTACATCTGAAAAGTTCTCTTTGGGTGCTGTTTTCCTTTAATTACTTCCATTTACCTCATGAATGAATTAAACCATCACTGAACAATGACTGGGGTATCAGAACATTCTGAGGTTTTATAGGCATTAAACTCTTCAAAATCCAGTATTTCATATCAAACCTCTGATTATTCAGAAATCTTGAAAAATCAATGGAATTCCACTTCAGCAGTAAGTCAGTCGTTGAGAATGAAATGCGTGGGTGTGTGAGAAACCTGCATGTGTAAACGGAGATTAAAGAGAGGATTCTTAGTTCTGCTGAGATGTTATCAGTTTCTGTTTCGGTTTTCTTCTCCATGACTGCTCTTCTGATGCAGCTTAAAAATGGCAGGTTTCATTCACAGCTCTCCTGATAACTCAAAATGGAAAACTTCACTCCACTTCTTTCAAAAACAAGATGTGACGTAACTAGGGACGTCACGATTAACCGGTTTTGCGATTAACCGCAATTTAAAACGGCACGGTTAATTAATCGCAAAGGCTCCTGAACACAGCGTTTCTGTTGGCGTTCTTTAAACAGGAGGTTATGACACTGCTATTAACAGACTGGCGGGACTCACCCTGAACAAAAACGTTTCACCAGTGATGCACTTGTGCTGCTAGAACAATCAGCGAACGGCGGCTCACTTGACCGCACTTAACAACGGCAAAAACTGAATAGGCTTTATTTCCACCAAGCGCTTGAAGCCTACCCAAGAATACAGAGGGGCATATTCAAGACAATAGATCACTCACGTGCAGAACGTGCCACAAGAACGTCACGGCAAAAGGAGGTAATACCGCAAACATGGCTCAGCACCTGCGGGATCATCATCCAGCTTTCTCTGACGAAGGTCATAAAAAATAACTGCTTTGAACTATGTAGCAAGGTATTTGTTGGAGGAATTCAATACAAACGAATATGCTAATGTGGAAATATGGAATACGGAAAATCTGCTAATATGTACATTTAATTCTAAAGAAATAGACATCGTTTATTTTTGTTTTCACTATGATGCATCACTGTATACATTATTACTTATTTATGCACTGTTATTTGTTTTTTGTGTCTTTAAAAACCTCTAAAGAATGTGATTGTCTATATTGTGAAATTAATACGTGAGAAATAATTGTGATAATCGTGACGATTTCCCAGACGATAATCGCACCATCAAAATGTAAAATCGTGACATCCCTAGACATAACGGTATAGTCGACTCTGACTCATGATTAATCACTTTAATAGTTTGACAACCAAAAAAAATCTAATTTTAATGACGTTTGCCTCTTTTGACCTTGAGGGATTTGTGTGTGGTCTAAAAGTCAGTTGAGGCCTTGTGTGTGCAGGAACTTTCAAGATAATTTTCTGACGATTCTTCGAGTGAGAGGCAGGAAACCCCGTGTATTTAAACACATTGCAGTGGAGACAGTGCGAGTACTAAAGACGCGTGTGCTTATGTTCCGTGCGTGCGCGTACGTGTGCGCACGTGGGTTCCGTGCGTGAGTGCGCAAGTGTGCTCGTGTCTTTGTGCAGGTACAGAGGGCAGATGCGTGTGCGTGTTCTGTTCGGATGCTGACTGAGGAGTTTGTGCCGAGGCCGAGGCTCAGCACTGTGCATCTGAAAGGCCATTTTGGTCCTAAGAACAAACCTAGGACTAAATTTACATTTTGGTAATATTTATGCAATTCTGTGCACTTATAGTGCTGCAGACATTTAAATATTAGTGATTTGGTTCATCCGCTGTGTGAGAAACAGGCCAGAAGGACTTGGCAGTTCGCTCACCTCAGTAATTTCAGACCTCAAATTTAATTTCACGTCCTCACAGTGCAGTTTTGAAGTTCTGCTTTTTGGTTCTGACTGATGCTTGTAGCTGCGTATGTGATTGAACTAAGACTGTGCAAGGTGGCAGTGCACAGTTTTTTCACATTTAGTTTGGGGTTTGCAAACAAGTGAGACAACGCAACATATATTAAAGAAATGAAAACCCTGCTGGTGGCGCTTGTTATTCTCAGGTTGCCTGTAAAAAGTCTAAGTCTGTTGTTTTATTTATGAAGCATCTGATGGAACTTGTTTCTCTTGTACTTAGCAGACAAAAGATGATCCCCTAGAGGGCGCTGTAAGCCCCCATGCTGGTTGGGTTCTTCAGTAAAGTGGTGCTTTGTGTCAGCCATGCTGCGTATTTTTGTTTATGATCTGTTTGGTTGTTGAATTGTCAGGCAGTAGTGGGTGACATTAACTAGAATGTTATTACAAAACTTTTCTCAACATGAAACATCACTACATGTTCAGTTCTTTTGGAGTTTGATAAACTGGAGCAAGTAGAAATAGTGACTTATTTATTATTATTTTAAAAAAAAAACGGAGTCACTTTTATTTTACCACCAGCCTCTTATGCAGTGTTGCATGTTATTTCATAATTTATTGCAATAATGAGATTTATTGCCTATGTTTATCCATAACATGCTCGGAAAAGAGCATATAAATTTAGAACAGTAACAATATTGTCAAATGTTCACCTTTGCTTAGTGCCAGCCAGCTTTTGGGATCCTAATGTGCCCCTTTGGTAAATAAATGGATGCTTTGGGATGTGATGTGCCGGGTGATGTGAAATGCTAACTTGTAGCAGAACTGCTGCTGCTTTTAATACCTTCTATATTACAATACAGTTCATATGTAGAGTAAAAACGACAAGACCCTGAATGATCATATCATTTTCTGGTAGGAATCCGATACAGACGCTAAACTCTTGGACTCCACAGTACCAACATTTATTTCTTGGTGACAGACCATCAAAAAGCACTTTATATTTACATTTCCTGTTTAAAACCAGGAGTGCTTAACTTTTAAAGCCAACCTGAATTTTTTTAAATTTTACATTTAGTCCATGTCTCTGCTCATATGAAGTGGTTTTGTTTGTTTTGGTTTGTTTTTATTTCTCGTTTAAAAGACATTCCTATAATGTTCCATGAGAATGTAGTGACTTCCTGAGTCTAAAAGTTTTCTGTGTTTTGATCTGTGTGAAGAATTGATCTGTCTGGACCCCGTATTGTTTGTTTGAGAAATATATTACAATAGGGAAAGACGAGGGCCCCGTTCATGTTGACTTGAAAGTTTTTTGTAGCTTTTTGTTCTTGAGTGGATGTTTCAGTTTAACCAGTTTTTCAATGCAGTAATGATGAATATAAACTTGTTTAGGAAAATGTAACCTTGTGAGTAGATATGTTTAGTCTTTCTGAATTCTTTGAAGTTTCATATAAAGTAAATAATTTCAGTTTTGTATTGTCATATTAATTGTTTCTCGTTATAAAGACATCCAGGATCCATTTCTCATGAGTCTTTGTGTTACTTAATAATGAAGTTACAGCAGATAATTTGATTGTGATTTGTTTGGACAAAAAATGAAAATGATTTAACAAATCAGACTTAATTGTACTGGTGGAGTGTTTTGCATATTATGAAATAATCATGCTTATTATTACTAGAAAGATTTTTTTAATATCAGTTATATATATTTTATTTATTTATTTATTTATTTATTTTCTCCCCAGCGCCGGTCCTAAAGGAGACAACATCTATGAGTGGAGGTCGACCATCCTGGGTCCTCCAGGCTCTGTGTATGAGGGCGGGGTCTTCTTCCTGGACATCGCCTTCACTCCAGACTACCCCTTCAAACCTCCCAAGGTGGGGTGTTTCCATTCAAAGCTTCTCTTTGGCTCGGTTGCTCTAGTTAATGACCGAATCACCTCCACAGAGGAGGTCTTCATGCCTTCCTGCAGCACTCTCTCTGTAGCAGGTTTTGAGGTATTAGGTTGTGGGGGTATAATGGGTCCCAGCACTGCCGAGTACTTCTGATATTTTTCTGCTACACTGCAATCAAAGTGCCAAATCATTTACTGATCTCTTTATTTTATTATTGTTTGCTTTATCCAAAGTTTCACTGATGTTCAGAGATATGTAGTTAAATTTAAAAGAAAAAAAAGCCTATAAATGCCTATTTTTATAGCGTAAACCACAAATATGCCCCTTAATATGTTCCCAAAACAGCAGGTAAATAGGGTAATAAATTCATTTAATTTACAGTAATAAAAATACAGGGCTTTAAGAAGAACAAAATGAAAAATACGAGAACACGCGTCACAGAGTAGCAGCCAATCAGCAGCAAGGAGAAATAAATAACGCTCCCGAATTGGCTACTTTCAAACTTCCCGCCTCGGAGTACAGCGGCATTTCACCATCCCAAGATGCCTTTCTTTGTGTTTCTCTCCACAGTACCAAAAATGTATAGTTATATTTTAAATGGAAATATAGCTGAATTTATGTTAATATTTGTTACAAAATTAGCAAATTATAATTTTCTTAATTTAGCACTAAAATGCTTGCAAAAATTACATATTGCCACGAAAAAAGCATAAAAAATGTGGGGGACATTGTGGTTTCTGCGAATTTGCAGGGGTTTCCACGAACAATTATTAGTTTGCTTGTAAGAAAAAAAATCTGTGAATGACTGAAGACTTTGCGGGGGGTCGACTGTATTGTTTCCCTTCTGTTCTGAAAGCTGATGCCTCGTTTGGTCTTCCAGGTGACCTTCCGTACAAGAATCTACCACTGCAACATCAACAGTCAGGGCGTGATCTGTCTGGACATCCTGAAGGACAACTGGAGCCCAGCCCTCACCATCTCCAAGGTCCTGCTGTCCATCTGCTCCCTGCTCACAGACTGCAACCCTGGTGAGAAACTACACATCAATCAATAGTTCAGGCTCTAATGGAAAGAACCTTTAAGTGCCACACTTCAGGCCTGCTGCGGGTCCGAGATGTTGCTGATGTAGGTATTGATCGGAATGATGAAAGGGGCGGCTGTTATGTCCGGAGGAAGTTCTGAACTAATACTCCAGCTCTTCTCTGGAGTGATAAAGTCCTATCCAGTACCTTTTAGGACCAGTTGCAATGATGTTTTCTATCCAGAACAAATCTTACAACATCAGTACCGGACCTCGTTAATGGTCTTATGTCTGTATGCAATCAAATACTCGCAGCAATGCTCCAACATCTAATGTAGACCTTGTTAATGCGGCGAATGGGAGACTAACTCCCTTTGAATTCCCTCAACAAACGTTTCCCTCAACAAAGAGCTCACGGCGAAATCCCGGCGAATGCAGAGTCGGCGTTCCCGCCTGGTCTCGGGCCGAAGCTGCAGCGTGTCCCGTACGCTGGAGCGGGCTGGAGGACCTAGACTAGAACAGAGGAGGCCGTGCAGGCCGGCCCTGGCAGTTACAGGTGTGGGCATGCATTCAGCCGTTTGATGCTCATGTATGATGCTGCGAACACGTTCCACTGTTGATTACATTAAAGGTGCTTGACTTTTACCTCTATTTGCTCTGAGGTTCACGGAATAGTTTTCATATATGAAGTGAAAACTTTGTACAGGGGGTCCTTGAGTTAGGACACAGTTCCGTTCCTGTGATGTAACCCGAATTTTGGTGTCAGAACTCACCCTAGTCTGTCACTTACCGATCCCAACACAGCTGTTAGAATCTAGAACATGAAAATACAACGAAGGAAAAGGACAGAAATATACTGTAAAAAAATGAGTAAAAACACTTTTAACAGTCCAGAATGGCGCTGACACTCTCACTCATACGGCAAGTTTCTGCGTATTCTTCCGCTGCGTGCAACCAAACTAGTTATGGGAATGAGCGACGTAAACTCGAAACGTTGCGTGTCGAGACTGTTGTAACCCGAGGACCCGCTGTATTAAAGTGTTAATAGGTCTCTCCTAGGCAGGGATGTATCGTACTGTATCAAAGTGCACTCGAGTGTTTACTGCCCCGATCCTGGAGAGCTCAAACACACTCCTGGACATCAACAGCGAGTCTGAAAGGGTTCGGAGGACTCCAGCGCTGTAGAGCATTCGATAAAACTAAAGTGGTTTTCTAAATCCCACGTCAGTCGTTTGAGACATTGTACATTTATGACGACGAATGATTGAATAAAATGAAAAAAAATGAAAATCATGATAAGGTAAGAAACTTTTTCAGCCACTCATAAATATTCTAAAAGATATGGTACCAAAATTGTGTATTTTATGGATTGTTACACCTTTTGTTAGTAATACAGTAATAATTTTATACAGTAGTGTCTGCAGTGTTGGGCACTATTGATAATTGTCCCTTTTTTCCCCCCAAAACATGGTATCATTTGACCCATTGGATTGATAAAGGAAGCCTGAGTGTGCATTAATACATTATCATTCCTCCTGAGTGCTGCTACTCGGAGCTGAAAGAAGGTCTCGGCACAGTTACGTTTAGTTTTTCTTAAAATAAAACCTCACAACTTCTGTGTGAGACGCTGCCAAACAATCGGCTCTGTGCAAGAAAATGAAACTGAACATCATCTCTGTATAACACCTTAGAGAAATATTTTAGGATTTAAGGAAAAAAGACGTAAGGATGACGTAGAGACGAAACACTGTAAAACATACAGGCTCATTAATCTGCTACAGTCTTACTGTCCTGGGATCAGTTCTCTATCTTAAAAAAAAAAAAAGTTTGAACTTATTCCTTTACTTATTACTGACATGCTTTATTCTTTTCACATTTATTTCTTTTATTTATTTTTTTAGCAAAAAAGACCTCCTGCTTGGGCAGGATGTTGATATTTGCCGTCTTCATTTATTCTCAAAAGCTCTTATAAATATCTGAATGCAAACCGAGTGAATATTGTTTGTTAACCAGATCAGTTTAGATATTCTGAGCAGCAGTAAGTTGCTGTGATGGATCGACCCTGTTCTTGTCAGTCAGTGCCGCTGAAGCTGCTCCTCACTGATGGAGGGCTGGTGTTGATAAAGGTGTGCTAGTGTGTGTTTTTCTTTATCCTCAGGAGGGAATTTGTGTCAGTTTTAAACTTAAACCCCTGTGCTGTGTGTTCTAGCGGACCCTCTGGTGGGAAGTATCGCCACTCAGTACACAACCAACAGACCGGAGCACGACAGGATAGCCAAACAGTGGACCAAGCGCTACGCCACATAATCGGCCGCGGTGACGGAGGAGCGCTGCTGGTGGGATGACTCGGGGGGTGGGGGGCGGGTC